>CM065463.1:3976790-4101790 GCA_032872475.1 Leptopilina myrica (nomen nudum) | reverse complement strand
AAATACTTTATTAGATTCGTCGATAGTGACATCAGCAATGATTTCTAGTTGTTCATTCATTCAGTCATTTCTAGTATATATAGTTAGAAGTGACTTATCAACTATTAAGAAAGAGATGAACTGCAGATTTCTCTCAGACGCAAGCAAATGGAGATAATTTATTAATTCGAATGACACACCTGCTCATCAAAACGTCATGTCTCTATTTGCATTCCCATTCCGTTAAAGAAGTGAAACGAACTTGTAACCTATATATATATATACACTTTTCCTTTAGGTGATATAGATTTTATATATATATATATTATTCATATATTTATAATCGTATATTGTAATATAAAAAGTGAAAGAGAAAAAGAGGAGCAATTTCTGCTGGGATTAACTCGTAAAGAAATATATGCTCGAATTATCTTTATTGCATTTTCACTTTCGATGTGAAAATTCAAAGTTGTTACGCATGTCGAAAGAAAGTGGTGGTCAAAACTATTTTTTCAAAGCGCGAAAATTGCGATATTTAATTCCATATATTTTTATTCACTATGGCGAGTACAACAAAAAAAATAATACGAAATTACAGGTTTTTTTTTTTATTCTAACGGCATTTTCCAGTTTCTTTTTATATTCCCAACGCCTCTCGTTGCCGAAAAAAATATTTCCTGCGAGAACAAAATGTCACGTAGAAAAAAAATTTAGCAGGTTTTTAATTCCCCTTCGTGTTCGTCACATAATTTACAAAGCGAAAAAATTTCTTTTCTTTCTATAGAAACTTTGAAAAGAAGGCAAAATAAATAATAATACAATATTATCTTGTTTATTTAAATTATCGCACTTATCGCTGAAATGACAACTGATGGACAAGGAGAAAATTTTATTTGACAAAAGTATTAATTTTATCATTATCGTATAATATTTCTAACCAAAACTCGTATTTTTTACCGAATTCTTTATTTTTTTTCTATTCTTTCATTTGTTTTTTTTAAACGAATTCAAAATTTCTGACTCTTTTTGAATTCAACTGCTTTTATATTTAATAAAAGCGACGTCACAGTCTCGCTGCGGATTCAAATTTAGAGAGTAGATGGAGATAAGACGCAGATTTGCATTTATGCGAACATGCGGTTTATTCCAAATAATAAATTTACCGCTTAATATTCAAGTTTTAGAATATGAAACTTTCCCCGTATAACTAGATAACATTTTTAGGACACTTGTATATTTACCTGTGTAATATGTATATGGTCATGCAATTATTTCGCATTGTTCTTCCTTTCTGACCGTGACAATCCAAATTTCTTCTCACACCGAGTTTCATACGCATTATTTATTTCCATTTCCTTTTTAACCACGAATCGATTTTAAAAAATAGTGTATAGAAATTCGTCTTCGAAAAAAAATGAATTGCAACAATTAACTTTCTTCTAATAATTATTAGAATGTCAATAAAACTCTATGTTTATATTCGTAGCAACAAGTACGAAATTCACATTTCGAATCACAAACACCAAAATTATTTCGAGAAATAATTCTTCTTTTTTATTTAATCGCGTTAACAAACCAAATGCCGAGAATGGATATCATTTTGTAACCTTGCAAAACGTGGAGTGCATGTGTCGCAAATAAAATGACGATAAAGTACGAAATCATTCTAAATAATGATAATTTTACCACTTTCCACCTAAATCCGAAAGAGAAATTACTTAAAACTAATGAACTGATTTCAAGTTTGTGTAAGTTTACAAATTATAAAGTGCAATTGCTTTCCCGTACTCCGTAGATTTGTAGGTTATAATCCTGCGAGAAACTTTGGAAAAACACTCTTACTCTTTTAGTGGTGACATAAAAGAAAAAGTAAATGCACTATTGAGAAAAGATGTTATTCGAAACTATATCTTCATACATGTGTTCGATAAGCATTTACACGAGCGATAAGTGAATTTTTTCAAAACCGCGAGCAATATTATTCCTATTGTGCAAAGATCAGTTATTACACCGAATCTCACGAAATTGGAAATTCAGAAGCAAAAACGTAGTTTACAAGTTCACATTTCACAAATGTCGCAAAAGTACTAAATTTTTATTCATTCTACAAGAAAATATCATTTTTAACAAAAAAAAAAAATAATGTAGCTATGGTTTTTTAAATTTCTAACCTCAAAAACTGAACATTAATAGAAGCAGTAAATTTATGTATATTATAAAAATTAAAATTCTAATTTCTCTATTAATAAAAAAGAGTGTAATATCTTTTTTTCCCATTCTTTTTTCCAGTGTAGTGAAAGTACTTTCGGTTGATCGCCTCAGTTATGGAACTGGTCTTCGATTACAGAAAGCATTAGCTGATCAGCACCATAATAAATCGCTAAAAGGTCATAACTCCAACGCTCTTGTTTTATTAGAACACAATCCAGTCTACACCGTTGGCATACGAAATAAAGGCTACAGTCTTGACGATGAGAATAAATTAAGAGCCCTGGGAGCTGAATTTTTCAAAACAAATCGCGGTGGCCTTATCACGTTCCACGGTCCAGGACAATTGGTCGCCTATCCGATAATAAATTTAAAACACTTCCAAGGCGGCGTCAAGTGGTACGTTTGTCAAATTGAAAAAATGATTATTCGCCTCTGCGCCGAATTGGGCATCAAGGCGAAAACATCGCCCGACACTGGTGTTTGGGTGGATGAGAATAAAATTTGCGCAATTGGAATTCACGCGAGTCGCTACGTAACAACGCACGGATTAGCCTTGAATTGCAACATGGATTTAAAATGGTTCGATCACATTGATCCCTGTGGAATTGAAGATAAGGGTGTGACGAGTATTAGTGAGGAATTGAAAATGAATGTGAGGGTTGAGGATGTCCTTCCCTTGTTTAAGAATGCCTTTCGAGATCAATTTCAGTGTTCGTTGATTGACTTTCCCCCCGGGGAAGCTTCGGAACTACTTCGTAGCTCTAGGTCTTAAAATTTATTTCTAGTCAATTTCCAAAAATAATAATAATGGAATATTTATTAAGAGAATTTTTTTTTTTTGCTGTAATGTAATATATTTGACAATAAATACATAAACGTTCATTATACAAGCTAGTTTTTATAAAATAGAAAACAAAAAATACACAGCCTATTTTTGATCAACTTTTTCCTCTCGTTTTCGTATTTACAGGCCTCGGACATTATTTTCAAATAATTTTTGTGACAGCACTGAATTAAATAATCGACTTTTCTTGTTCGTTAAAGTCGATCCGAGGCCTGTATGAAAATGAAAATAGCTCAGAAAATGGAAAATATTTGACTAAATTATTACATTTCGCTTTACATAATCATTGCCTATTTTTCTCTAAAAGTAGACTAAAGGTTTAATTTTTCTTTTAGAGAAAAGTTTCATTTTTTCCATAGCCATCATGCGTTACAAGTTTTTGTTTGTGTTTCAATCCCTTAAAATCTATTTGTTATACTTTTAAAAAAAAGATTTTTAGGAACCACAAACTTGAACAACTTTTTTTTCATTATTAAAAAGTGTACAAACTTAGCGTATGAACTAAAAATAACATCGATTTTGAATCGATTTAAATTATTTTCTGTATCACTTATCTTATTTCTAATAAATATTTGTGAATATTCAACAACGTATATATATTTATATCAAAATAAAAATTTAAAGTATCAATGTACTTTTTAATATTTCTAAATACACTGTGTGATTTATGTGGCTTTAAAAAATAGTTCCGTGTAACAAATGATGACTAGACGATAAGGAATAAAAATAGAATTCCAATTGAATCACTGGTACAATAAGGTAATTAAGCCGAATTATTAATCTGTCAAAACGTGGAGATATCTTTGATTGTAAATTTCACCTGTCAGTGTGCCTACCACGGCAACGGCATTGTGAAGAGAATTGGCCGAGTCTCTAATTAATCTGATGGCTTGCTCGATATCGCCTTTTAATTCCAAATATTGTTTGTTTAGTAAAAGGGCCTCTAGACTTTGCATTGCTTTGACCGCGTCGTTACTTGGTCTCACTTCCATCACGTCCGAATCGTTCGATCTCAATGGAGCAACGCCCGGCGAGTGTGGCGTGAACCTCAAGACTTGTTGCTCTGATTTTGAATCCGGCATTTGTGCCAAGCAGTAGACGCTGACAGCTCTACTCAAATACTTACATCTGCGTGACAAAAACAAATTGATTAATAAAAATAAATTTCTAAATTGAAAAAAGATTGAATTGAATTATCAACCTGATTGTAATTTGAGATCCTTTTCGTAGGCCGATTGCTCCTAAAATTCCCCAACCTTGACCGGCGTCGTCTGCAACTGTGAGTAGTGCTCGAGCTAGAGCCTTCAAGGCCCTGACAGCGACCGTCATGTTTTCACTGTACTGACACTGTCTGTAAATTAACTCCAATGCCTTCGCCCACAAAAGCGGAAGTTTGCTCTCGAACGATTCCCTAAAAGAATTAACATTTAGTAATAAATAAATAATGATAATGAAAATAAATAATAAATAGAGATAAAAATAGTTAACAATAAAATAGAGATATTTCCAAGAGAAAAAATTTATGCTTACAATGGTTTTATGGCTGTGATCCAGTCAACCAAATTCGTCAGCAGCATCCCTTCTTCCCTGATATCTCGACAAGATGGCAATTTTTTCAAGAGAATCGCATAAAGTGCGAGAGGTCTTCCTTCCGCAACTAAAACCCCCTCGACTGGCGGTTGACGAGGGACGAGAGATTGCAGGACAGAAAGTACAGCAGCCCAAGAGGGTTGAACTTCTTCGACAACTACAATAAAGGATTCAAATTAGCGACTGAATTCTACTATTAGGAAAAATGCCAACGAAAATCATTAAAAATCAAATACTTCGATAATCAAATTTCTCTACCATTTTGACGGAAATAAGCCTCTAAAGCAGCTTCCATGATGTCGCCCAAAATTGACGGCGACGCGATCGCAACTCCGATGACTCTCAAAATTCCCACAACAATCGGATTATTTCCCGTTCGCTTCGACAGCCAGGAAGTCCAGCTTATTTTCAAATGATCGGCAAGAACGCCACTTTGATTCACGGAGAGTAACAATTCAGTGACTAACAGTCCGGCTTCTCCAGCCTGTTGCGGCTCTGAAACAGCTTCACAATCATTATTTTCATTATGAGTTGAATTTACGTAAAATTAAATTAATTAATTAATTTAATTATTCAAGGTGGAGATTTTTTTTTCGTGTAAATTTCTCGCACACTTACTGCTTGTAATAACAGCTTCGAGTTCGTCGAGCATATTCGAAAGCGCACTCGTGAAGGATCGCAAATTTGTCGACAAAAGTGCTTTGTGCCTGGACGTACAATTAGTCAGCAATTTCATTGACGATCGAACGTAAATTTGTCGTTTCTTCAATGTCGTTGGATGAAAGTGCGTTATCGTTGAATCATAAGCAGCCGCGATTTTTAATAAACTGCAAAAAAAAAAATTGTTAGTTTCTTAGAAAAGAATTTTGGCGAATTGTCAAATTTAACATTTATACGATGATATTAACGAAAACATACTTATTAACAGCAATGTCGATCGGATGAACGACTTCATTTTCAATTGAAAGAATCACTCTCGGATCACAGCTCATAACATGCCAGTTAATTACTTGGTCAAATGAAGACGCGTCCACCAAGTGCCATGCGAACTTTTCCGCGTCCTCCATCAATTTCACAGCTTTCTCGTTCTGCGAAAAGAGAAGAATTAATTAATTAATTTTTTAACCAGTTTTTAATGTAAAATTCGCTCATTATATTCTAAAAAGCAGAAATTCTCACCTGTCGCACATTCGGTTCATTCGACAACTTCACCAAAAGATTCAGCAAACAGACGTGCATTCTCGCGGACACTGTCAACGGTTGATTGGCAAGTGTCTGATTAATCCACAACGGCCAATTGATAATCGTGAAGACACTTCCAAGAAATAGATGACTGTCGGGCAAATATTGATCGACGACTTTAATCATGAATTCGACGTCGCCAATTTCGGGGGAAAATCTCTCCCACGGTAATGAGAGAAAATTCCCGTGAATCACATTCAGAACGTGGTCCTTTATTGAAGCGTGAGCGAAATTGTTGACGTAAAATTGCCAAAGAAAGCAGAGAATTTTACTCGACGCTGGCATTGTATCGGTGATGAAGCGTACGCATTCTATGAACATAGCGACAGTTCTGTTGGCGTAAGGACCATCGGCAATGATCCAGGGCAAGAGAATTGAACGATCGTCAGTGAGCTGCTGAATCCACGCCGCCGTTGGTTCACGTAAATTTCTCGTCCAATAGGGCGTTATCCAGGGGGCGAACATCTCACTCAGAACGGGCCAAATCTTCTCGCACACTGCAAAAATGTTGGGGAATAAAATAAATAATAAATAAATAAATAATTAATTGTCGGAAATGGAATAAATTTTCGCCGGAGGAAAATAAACTTACACTGATCGGCCAATGAGCCTCTGTCTGATTGAAGTGTCAGGACGACCAAAGCGTGACCCACCATTCCAAGAAAGATGGTCAAGGGCTCGTTATAGACACGATATTTCGGATATAAACCATACAAACCGTATTGCAGACGCTCATTCATGAAATGCTTGCTCAGCAGTACGGCCGTATCGTTCATCTGTGGTGAAATAATTACAATATACGATTTACAAAAAATATTTAAAACTTTGTACCAAGGTATTGCAATTTACACACCTCTTGTCGAGAGAGCATTTTCTGCTCAGTGGCGTAACGACGAATCTCGTCTCGAACCTTCAAGACATGCATCGGTGGTGCGGATTTCGCTCTTCCACTCAAAGCTCCCAGTAGGTCTCGCCAAACGTCCAAAGACAAACATTGTCCCTCACTGCCCCGCAAAATAACGCTCAGCACTTCGCCATAGTGCTCTGGGAATTCGTGCAGCAACACAAGGCGAAGATGATTTCGGAACAACTGCAAAAAACCAATTTCGAAAGTTAATTATAATTATTATATTCAAACGACGCGCTTCCAAAAAAGGTCATGTTTCTAATTTTTTTTCCAGTAAAAACCCAAAAAGAGAATCAATTACAGATTCTTCAATGAATTCGTTCGCCTCTTAGGAACCCTTCTCGAATTTTTAATTCAATAGGTCGGAAACTATTGTTTAGAAGATATTTCACCTCATGCAGTATTTGTTTATCTTCCTCGGGATTCAAGCCGATATTGCAAAGAGCCCTTGACACTAATTCTATAAAAGTCGATCTTTCACTAAGTCTCGGTCGTCTGTAATTCAACCAACTTCCGACATCAAACTGAAAAAAGAAACATATTGCATTTTCTTTCCAAATTGATCGAATTTTTCCACAATATCAAAAAAAAAACCCCTCACCTTTGAAAGAAGAACGAAACATAAATCGACATTAGAGCCCGTTGACAATTCAACAACAGTCTGGTACATTTGCAAAAATGACGAAGCTCCACCAGCGACGGGAGTGAAATGCGGACCCAAAAGTCCTCCGAGATTAGGTCGCTCAATTATTGCTTTTAAAAGTTCCGTCCCTTGGCTCTCTTCTCCACTTATAAACAACTTTGAAAAGAAAAAAGTATTCAAAACTTGATTTTAGATTTGAAAAACGAAAAGAGGTAAAATATATTTGTGACGCGATCTGAAGAAAGAGACCTTAGAAATAAATGATTTTTTTTATTAATTAAAAACTAATTCGCAATTAGACGTTACCTGTCCCAATTTTTCGATGCACGTTGTGATTAACTGCTTCGTAGGCGGACAAAGTGAAGCCTCCTCGCTATAAAGCTCGACCAGGTAGTAGAACAATTTAACTCCACTGTCTTGCACTTTACGCAAAACGGACGTATTCTCAGTGGTACGATTGAGATTCAATTCGTGTTCAAGTAGTCTAAGGAAGGAAAAATTTTTTTTGTGTAATTCTATCGATTTCGAATATTTGAAAAAAAGTCTACTTACGCCATCAAGTGATCAGCAATGACACAACCTAGGGTCACTTTACTAGGCGGTGGTTGACTAGCTTTCACCAAAAGATTTTCGTACTCCGCTCTATTCTGACTTATCATTTCGTCCACGCCGTCACTAACACGAGCTTCTGAAATCTAATTAACTCGTCGTTAGAAAAAATTAATTCAATAATTAAGTAATTAAATTATTAAATAATTATTCAGCAATTTTTATTTAGTTTTTATTTAATTTAATTTCTCTATTTTATTCAGATATTTCTACCTTGACTCGAATGACAGCCGGACCAGCACAGTGAACAATAGGCGGTGTTCCCGATCGCGAACGTTTCTGACTCGAAGACGTCGTATCGCAGAGAGCATGAAGAGTAATATAATTCTCCACCTCTCTATAAAGAGTCGGGACCAATTCCAAAAAGCTACAATCCACCGCCGTGTGCTCCGAGACCATGAGATTAAAAGTCTGCGCATAGTCCAAAATCACCTTAAAATGTGGTCGAATTAACTGAATTATCGAATCCGAATTGTACAAGTAATCCCTGGGAATAGTCTGCAGAACGGGATTATTTCGATTTAACACCGGCGACGGCACCGGTTGCTCGTAACTATTTAGTCTTCGAAATATCCTCTGCTGAGGATCGGCAGACTCCATCGGCGTTGACGGCACTTGAGGGGACTTTCGCAATGAATCAGTTTGATGGAACGTTATACTCTGCCACTCCAACACCGCTTTTCGTTGACTCTGTTGCACCGAGAAATAATCCAAGTATTCTAACCAAGGACTTCTGTCGCCCTGCAGAAGGAGCATTAATTTTTGTGACATGTATTGCGGCGGTAGAGCTGGTAGATAGAGTCCCGATTCCTGCAGTCTTGGCTCCTCCAGCCACAAGGTCATTGTTTTGTAAAATTTCGCCATGTCGAGATAAAATATTCTTCTCTCGTCGCTAATTAAATTCCCATTGTCCAAATCGCTTTCGGCTTTCATTTGAAAGTACTCGACAGTGTCGTGCAAGCGCTTCTTTACTTTCTTCAGGTAGCTTAGATTTATCATTCCTTCGAAAAATTTCTCGCCCACGCCGCCGTGATCAATGACTCTGTTAAAAAATTTTCAATTAAAATTCCTGTATTTAGGACTTTTCAATTCTGATATTGATTTAATTAAATTAATTGAATACTCACCCAGTTGTAGATGGGGGTCTGCCCAAGAGGAGAGAAAAGAAATTCTGCCACAAGAGAGAAAGAAGGGGATGATCTAAAGGTGTATCGAGCGCTTGCTGGGACCAACGATAAATTGACAAACTATTCGCATTGAATGGCGGAACTTTAACAGTAGCGAAGGCTTTCTAAAAAGAAAATTCCATTACTCTCAATTTAAAAAAATGTAAATAGTGGCAAAAAAAAATTTTCAGGGGGAAATTTGTACCTTAAGAGCCGAGTCCAATGAAGTTTTCGTTTGTAGGCACAATTCACGTAAAATTTCCCTCCACAAGTTCGTCTTAATCTCTCGTTCGTATTGTTCCGTGTACAAAATAATGTAAGCTACCCAAATCGACTGTATCGATCCTTCCAGGAGAGTCGGACAATTCGACGAACCCATCGCCCAATTCAAGAAGGAACCAAAGGAACTTGAATTTTTCCCCGTCGATAGATTCTGGAAAATATTTATTTTTCACAATCCTTGTCTTTTTCTTTTCACTACTACTATACGTACCTCATTGCCATTCACGAGTGACAGCTAATAAAAGATTTAAAAAAATGTTTACAATTTCCAATATTACGAGAAAGGAATTCGAGTAAAATAATAAACTCACGGAAAAGAGATTTTGAAAGGTAATCTCCGTCGTCGTTCTTGCGTCAATGTAAAAAAACGAGGCACGTATTATAGTGTCCAATAAGTGAAGTACACTTTGATCCCGATTCCAGTCTGGTATCAGTATGAGAATATTCAACCACAGTCTTACGAAAGGCTCGGGAGTTTGTAAGCAGTATCTGAAAGAAAGAAAGAAAAAGAATCAAAAATAGTATATTTTGCATCTAGGAAAAATTTCTAGAAAAAATTTCTACCTTTTATAATTGTGCAAATGAGATTCAATCATACTGGCAAATAGTTTGAGAATACTGCCGGGAAATTCCGGAGCAATGAGATTTTTAGCTATCTTCATGTACGTTCGATCGGCAGTGATCAAGGATATAATCAATCCGAAAAATTTCTCATTCTTCAGCAAATATTCCGAACAGTTTAAAAATAGTGGAATTATATTGTGAAGACAGTGTAGCATTTGTTCGTATTTGTGATAAGATTGCAGTATCTGCAGCTGCTCGAAGCCCTTGGAACAAATTAGAGGAATCGAGTGTCCCCAGAGTGTCATTCGTAGGATGACAAAAGCGGCGAGTGGTTGCCTCTCTTTGAGAGTGGTGACTAGGATTTCCAAGGTGGCGTCCGAGTCCAGGTCAGGCACATGGGAGAAAGCCTCGCCCGGGTTTATTATCGAGTACTGACTGACGGCGTCCGATTCCTCAAGTCTATGGAGTCGTAATTTCGCCACCATTTCCCATATCCAGAGGGAGAAGGCCTGCTCGTTACTTTGCGAGCGAACTATCGACGATACTTGCTTCACTCCCTCGGCTAACAACGAAGCACTCTGTCCGGGACTCTCTGAAACGTACTTCTTCGCAAGTTCCACCATCAGCAGAGCAATACGACGATGAACACTCGTTGGAAGATGTAAATTATTGTCGTCTTCCTCGCCCCAATTCAGATGCGAGAGAACCAACCGCGCCAAATGATTCTCGGTAGTCGACAGCGGAAACTGTATCAGCCAGGCGGAAATCACATTTAGATCCCCAGTCTGTGGAATCCATTTTTCAATTCTCAACTCCGTGAATAGATACAAACTCAACTTCCCCACGGAGACGAAATTGTCCCTCAGCTTCAGGAGTATATCCGACAAGAGCGACGAGTACTTATCCGTCAAGTTCGACAGCAGTGATCTCGCGTCCTTAGAGCAAGTCTCCTGCGTCTTCCTACTCAGAAATCCGATCTGAAAGAGATCGATAGTCGTAGCACGGACAAATTCATAGTCATCCTCCCCTCTCGCAATCGCCATATTCGCAAAAGTCGTGAGTAAAAAATACGACTCATCCCCCGGTAGATTACTCAATTTCTCCTCAAACTGATCGTAGAGCTTCGGCGAATTGATTTCCCTCTCCCACTCGGCGGCGGACATTTCGAAATCCGGCAGGTCAGCAACAGCCGAATCCGTGTGCAAAATATAAAATATCCTCCAGAGCATACTCGAGGAGACAATGTGATAGGGAATCGCCGCCAGGTACTGCCAAGCGCCAAGTCTCCGCGAGGAGAAAATACAGAGAGTCGCTCTCAGGAAGAAATGATCGTACTCCAATTGTATCCTCGTCAACATTGCTGCGTCGGTGACTTTCGATTTGTCGAACAATTCCCACAAGTCGCTCGCGTACTGCACTGTGTCTCGAATTAAGGCACTTAATCGTTTCGCCAATTGTCGATACCTAGGAGTGTCGTAGGTTTGAAGACCTTTTTTTAACAATCGAACTATCACTGTCGAGAAGGCAAAGATTCGCAGAATGTGATGCTCCGTGACGGCGTTACCGTCCTGATGAAAGATATCATTCTGCCGCTCGATGAAGAGGATCTGCTCGAATAATTTATCGAGTGGAATTTGATGTAAAAGTGCAATGAGATCGCTTTCGAAGAGATTTGCGCCACAGTTCGCGATGTCCTCGTCCTCCTCGCCCTCTTCGTCAAGCATCACCCAAACTGTATCTCCCGTGGTGTTTCCCGTCTCTTGCAACGATATCTGAACCTGCTCCAGGAATTGACATCGCTCCTTCACCGGCAGGAGGATAACAGCCAACGTAGCGACAATGTGATCCAAGTGCGGATCGTTCAACGGCGACGACGTTAGAGCTACATTTCGCTCCGGAACCGGAATTTGAACGTAACTTTTCGCCCAGCCGGTCACTCCACCCGGACACCTCAGAACGTGATTCAGCAGGAACAAATGATCCTGCCAGGTCGCTATTCGCAGCAAAATAGCCACTAACTTCGACAACCAATCCCTCGTGTCACTCACGAACTTTCCATCCTTCAACGCTCGTCGTTGAAAATAAAACAGAATCGAAATACACATTCTCAATTCGACAAGTTGTGGCATCATGTGAGAGGAAATTTGAAACGGCTCCAGACTAATTGGCGCATTTTGCGGTAGGTTCGCGAAATCCTTGCACGAGATACAAACTCTCTGGATGTAGTGTTCGATCTGCAACTTCAGTGTTTCCGATTCGTAGCAGTAGAGCGCGTGTGTATTGTGCAGTGACTCCTTAATAGCCGAGAGGTTCTTCGTCAGCGCCGCGAGGGTTTTTTCATTAAAATGCGCAACCGAATATTCATGACTCGCACTCACCGGATTTCCATCCTGACATTCGCCGTATTCCGTAATTCCAGCTTTATCCAAACACCACAATTGCTTCTGTATTTCTTTGCAGGACTTTTTCAAAGTTTCCAATTCTTGTGAATTCACTGTCAAATGATTTTGAACCCGTAGATAACTCATCACTAGTTCATGAAGTCTGTGCTGCTGTCGAATACTGTGACCACGAAGTTGAAAATCGACGAATTCGTTAATAAAACTGTCGACTAGAGACAATTCGTGATTGCTGTAGAGAGCGGCAAGTTGTGTTTCAGTGAAAGGTTGTAATTTTTTTTCCAACGTTGACTGCGCTTTTCCCATCAATTTTTCTTTTTTTGCTGATTTTTTTGTTTCGGCAAATTCGAGCGTTTGCTGCGGCAGTGGAGTTGAAATGACGTTTTCAATAATAGGAGCCGATGGTAAAGTTTCCTCGATTCTAATAGTCGAGACGTTGATTCGAATTTCTTCCAAATCGACGTTGACATCTTCAATCGGTGCTGAAGCCGTTGGCTGAACTCCTGTGTCCGTTTCATCGATAAAATGCACCGTACGTTCCTGTGGAGGAAAATATTTTCAGTAGGACGAAAACATTCGTTTTATAGTTGGCAGTATTTTGAAAATAAGGAAAAATTGAAGAAAATTAAAGATAATTGAAGAGAATTTAAAAATAATTGAAAATAATTGAAAAAAAATTGAAAACATCTGTAAATAATTAAAAACAACTGTAAATAGTTGAAAATAACTGAAAACAACTGTAAATAATTAAAAATAACTGAGAATAATTGAAAATAACTGAAAATAATTAAAGATAATTGGAAACAAATGTAATTAATTGAAAATAACTGAAAATAATTGAAGTTAATTGGAAAGAGATGTAAATAATTGAAAAAAATTTAAAGTAATTGAAAATAACTGAAAACAACTGTAAATAATTGAAAATAACTAATAATATTTGACAAAAATTGAATATAACTGTAAATAATTGAAAGTAATTGAAAATAATTGAAAAAAAATCCAAAACAACTGTAAATAATTGAAAATAACTGAAAATAATTGAAAAAAATTGAATATAACTGTAAATAATTGAAATTAATTGAAAAAAAATTCAAAACAACTGTAAATAATTGAAAATAACTGAAAATAATTGAAAAAAATTGCAAACAACTGTAAATAATTGGATAAATTGAAAATAACTGAAAATAATTGAAATCAATTGAAAAAAACTGAAATTAATTAAAAATAATTGAAGATAATTGAAAATAAGGAAAAATGACGGAAATAAAAAAATAATACTAAAGATTAGGGTGAGAATTACTTGAATAACTTTAGCAGAAGGCAACTCGTCTTCTTCCACAATTACAACTTTATAATTTTCGTTTTCATATACCTCAGTGTCTATTGCGGCCGAATGTAATTCACTTTCCATATTTTCAATACCTTCACCTCGAGGATAATTTGTCGGCGATTCACCAAGTAGGCATTCGAATTCCTCGAGAGTTGGTGCATCGGGTATTTCACGTGACAAATGAGAAGATCGGGCACGATCTCTCTTTTTCTTCTATATGCAGAAAATAAAAATAATAATCATTCAATCAAGATTGACAAATTCTATTTATTTAATTCAATTCACCTAATTTCCTCTCTATCGATTTCATTTCTAAATATAAGAATATAAAAAAAAGAACATAAAAAAATATAAAAAACTTTGTTCCTAAATATATTTCGACAAAAATTTAATATATACATGAAAGTGTTGAAGATTAGGCAAAATTGTTACCTGTCGTGTTTTTTGTTTCTCCATCACAGCTGTTTTTTTCGAATCTTGAAACTTAGATTCTTAATTTGTAATTTTGTATATGTTGTACGTTGTACGTACTTGTGAGTTGCAAAAAAAAACAACGTCAATTGCTTCCGTTACATTGCCAATATTTTATCAATATTCTCTTCTTCATTGTGATTATTATCAATATATTTCATATATATTTCACTTGTAGAAATTTTTGTGAATCATTAAAATTTTCACATGATTTTACAATGCGTATAAAGAATTGATTTTTCTTGCCAATGAAATGGCATCGTTTTTAATGATAATAGTGTTTTTCTTTATATTCGTATGATTTACTTTCACCATAGTTGAACACTGGTTGAGTCATAATAAATTTAGATTAAACCGCACTGTATTATAACTTTTGTTTTGTTTTCCTTTTTTTACTCTCTGTCATGAATCGTCGAAGCAGAAGACATTTTTCTCTCACTGTTGTCTACTACTGTTATCGACAGCTGATAAGTTTGAGACTGTTAAAAACAAGCGCGATAACTATTGAAATTTGAATTTGTCTCTATCTGAAATTTATATATTTTCGAAAATTGTATTTTTCTACAAATTACTAAATAGAAGAACAGAAATCGTTGATTGGGGGAAATTGATTACGTTGTGTTTGTCTTTTAAAAACAATAAATTCTTTGAATTAATGTTTTCTTAGTAAAGATATTTATAGAAGAAAGGGAATAAATTATAAAAAAATCTATTTTGCGCTGGTTCTGCGTTTGCATGAATTTATCTAATTTGGAATAAACATTTGTCTGGGAAAAAAAGTGGATTAAAAAAAAAATTAAACTATTTAAGACGTATTTACTAATTAGATCGTAATTGAGGCGTAGTTACTAATTCTTTTTGACGAAAAGAAAAAATAAAGTCATCCCTTGTGGGGATCGAACCCACGACCTTTGGATTAGAAGTCCAACGCGCTATCCTCTGCGCCAAAGGGACTTGAGGATCATGCGTCATAAAGAGGAGTCTTTGGATTGAAGTTCAGGTACGTAATACAAGTGTTCAACCCACAAGTAAAATAATTTTTTTAATAATTAAAAATTATCAATCTTTTGTTAATTGAAAATTATTAATTTTTTTATAAATTTAAAATTATTTATCTTTTACAAATTCTAGTGAAATTTTCTTTCAGCTATTATATATAAAAACGTTGAATTTCGTTTTTAGGAATTTTTCACTCGAACCTACTCAAAGTGAAAGATTCCTTTTTTTTAAGAAGAGTATTAAATTTCAGATTTATTTATTATATTGTAAAATTTATTGTTTAAATTCTTAAATACACGTAAATACATTTTAATTAAAAACTAAATTCTAATATTGTTTTCTCGCGAGAAATTATATGAGCATTAAACTCACCATGTTATTATGAAATTATTAACTTCACTGGCAGTTCATCGGTTCCATTTGTATACAAAAAATTCTTTATTTTCGTTTTTCATTTGTTTTGACAATACTTACGGTCAACTTTTCCGCTTATGAAATAAGTATTTAATTTTTCTTAAACTGATTCTCTTACTTTTATTATACACAATTTTTGGTTAACATTCGCTCTTTAAATATTAAAAAATAAGATTTAAAGAAATCGTTTCGATTGTTTTTCAAAATTCGGTCAGAAATTCATCCGCGCGGAAGGAAAAAAGCACATACCTGAGAATAAAATAATTGTATAGAGTATATAGAATAAAATATTATATACTAGAGGCGAATAAATTTTTGCAAATTATTCCTAAATTAGATGACAATTTAATTTTTTTTTTGCGGTAAGAAGAAAAAGTACATGTGTAATATTTTTTGCATGTCCTAGCTCTAAAAATGGAAATAGTAGGAAGGTATTTAAGTCGTAGGATAGCCAATGGGAGCATATCGTGAAATCGATGTAATTAGCGAGAGCCAATGGGAGACGTCGTTTATTGACATGCGCACTCCCTTCCTCTGAAACACCCACCAATAGCTTAATTTGATTTACGCATTATTAAGAGGATTGTGATTATTCGACGTGAAAACGTAATGGCGTTTTCACATTGTTCAAACAATTCTATGGGAACACTATTCTTCTCTTTCATAAAATGCGGGATAATAATCTACTTCAAATATTATAATATTATATTATATATAATGTAATGAGTTCATTGGACCAAATTTAAATTGTTTTACATTATGTTTCAGTTTTAGGTTGTTAATAATTATACTAATAATAAGAATAATAATAGTAGTAATAAGAATAATAATAATAATAACTGTAATATACTTATTTCAATATATATAGGTAAAACTATATATATATATTTAAGTATCAGTATTCGTTTTGCTGCGATGGAATCTAAAATTAGTAATCCGTATAACAGCGAACTCTTTTTTTTCCAGTGAAATTGAAACTTGAGTTGAGGGTAATATTGAAGAACTTTTGCAAAAGTGTGTATATCAATTCAGATTCCTATAATAATCAGAGACGATGAAGAAGTTTCCCGATTGCTTCTTGTGCAGATGACCATAAACACGCGGCAATATTGGGAAATATCAATTCCCTCGGAAGATGTTTTTTTAATTAAGTGTATATATATATATATATATTTAAAAATAAATTATAAAAATATTCATACGAATATACAATGTCGAATCGAAGATTGATCCTAATTTTGGGCGCGCACATTAATTTATGATTCGCTTCAGTATCAATTTGACATTTTCTATAATATCAAAAAGGGTAAAAATTTCACTAATTTGTGCGGAAAATTGCGACAAATAATCGAATAAGTAAAAATACTTTTCTTTATATATATAATTTTTGAATTATGTTGTATATAATTATGTAATTCTTGAAGTAATTTTTATTTTATTTCGACATAGTTGCAATATATGATAAAGTCTTATAGTTAGTCCCAAAATGTGGATAAAATAAAAAATTGATCCAAATTTGTTACATCATTTTGATCCACTTTGGCATCAATTTTATACTTTGAAGAAAACAGTGAGTATATAAATATTCTAAATAAGCGATGATGTAAAAACTAAATTCGAATTTGGTTCTTATTTTCTAAATTCTTTCGTTAATATATATGATAATGATTATGCGAGTCAAATAGACTTTTTATTTAGGAAACAAAAGTGCGAATCAAATTTACATCATTGTTATTGAGACATTAAGGACGAACAATATGATACGATTATCAAATATGAGGGAGGAAGGGGTAGAGATCTGACTAAAATCCCCACCCCATCCTCTTCTTACCGCGTATCCATCGGTGAGGGAATGGACGGTATTCAAGGGTGATCCAGACGCGTGGCACCTCTCAATCAAAAAGTGCTATCGAGATCGGAACTTTTTAGTATCAAACTACAATTAATCATTTTTAGCAACAATTTCCCACCACCCTCGCCATTAATTTTCCCTCATTTTCCACTAAATTTTAATACTTCATTTTTAAATTTGAACCAGTGTGCAAAAAACAGTTTTCCAATTCTGAAAACAAAAACACTTATCTCCTTTTATTACCTCTTACTTTTTAAGAACACTATCTGTATAATCTATAACGTAAAAAGTATAATATAATATATAAAGTCGGGAAATAGTATGAAATAGTATGAAAAAGTATGGAAAAGTATGGAGAATGTAGAACAGAACTAGAAAAGAACCCGGAGAACTTGCAAAAAGTCCTTCTATAAATGTCATCGAAGGGAAAAGTTCCCCTGGGACGACCGTCTTCGCCGAGGAAATTCTTTGCCCGACTCTACGGACATTTGGAGACAAATGATGAAAATAAGGATAAGGATAAGGATAGAATTGGCAATAATAAAGTGCCAGGGCCGGAGAAATCATTGACTGAAGAGTCGCAGGAGGATGTTATTGATAATTGTGAACAGGAAGTGAGGGAAATTCATGCGAATACAGTGATATGCAAACCGAAAGTCGCTTGGTCGAAGATTGTAGCTCATCATCAGGAAGAGGAAAGAAGACCCGAGAGGGTTTCAAATTTACCTCTACTTGGTCTGCCCTTTTTTCCTCAAGGATTCCTCCCTGCTGGCAGCAATAATTCTCCTCATTCTCTGAGTTTAGTGCAGCAAAATTCGCTGCAACATTTTCACGGACTGCCGATTCATGGACAACCGGTTCATCATCTTCATGGACTCTCTGCCTTTCGTAAGTTTTTCCATATCTTTTCCTAGAAATAAAAAAAGGGGTCATCTTTTCTTATAAATAAAAAAAAGGGGTAATGTTTTCTTATAAATAAAAAAACGTTGTCATCTTTTCCTAAATATAAGTTGTCATGACTTTTAGGTATAATATTACTAAAATCATATACTTTTTTTCTTATTAAAAAACCATTTATTTTTAATTTAATTTTCTTTTTGTCACACTTTTAAGTTATTCTTCGCGGTTTTTATATGATAGTAAAAATACGAATCAAAATAAGTTGACTTTGATGGGTTTTTGTAATTTGATATCAATAGTTATACAAAAAACTGCTATAAACCTGTATCTTCCGTATTTTAATAATTTATCACTTGGATTTTTCTATTAAAAAAGGAAAAACATTCGTTGCACGATTTTCTTATAAATTATAGACAAATTTGAAGTTATTTCCCGTCTGGAATTGCAGCGTTATAGGCAAATATTATAGATTCTAATTCACATATTGAATAATATTTGTGCCAAAACATGATCGGCTTATCTAATCGCCATATGTATATATTTGTATATATATATATCACATATAATAAATAATCCCATAATCTGTATATATCTCTATACAAATAGAATCTGGACGTATATATAAAGAAAATATGCGAAAGATGGACCCTCTTGTGTATCGGCTTTCAAATTTCACATGCAACTGCAATTCCTTTAAACTTCATCTTTGCTTGCGCGTTTTTTCTTCTTTTCAAATACAAAATATTATAAACTCTCCTTTTTTTCTCTACATTTCGCATTTTTGCGAATATAAACATTTGAAACACTATAAAAAAATAAATATACAATCAAATAAAAAGTCGACCATGTAGACAACTTTGAAACAATCATTTTCAAATCAAAATTATATTTAAGTACACGCAGGCCTCGGATCGACTTTAACGAACAAAAAAATCGCGTTAGTCGATTAAAAATAGAAGAAAAGTCTTAAATAATTGTAATAAAACATAACTGTAAGAATTAGTTTTTTTTATAAATATTGTAATGTACATAATATTTCAAAAGTAATTGAAAAATTTTTGTATAATTTAAAACAAAATTGTTTTCAAGAATTTTATAATTGAAAATTTGGAATATATACGATTATTTTCTCCAAAATGTTAAAAATAATTTTGAACAAATTTAATTTTATATTATTTTGTGTATGAATTTTAATTTTCAGAAATATTGAAAATAATTGAATTTAAAAAAATTAGAACTTAATAATTCAGAGAATTATTCTTTTCCAAACTATTTTAATATTATTTTAAACCTATTTTTCATTAATTTTCATTTTTATTTCATCTACACTTGAAGATTGTTTATTATAATTTTTGATAATTTAATATTATATGTCAAAAGTTTTCAATTAAAATTCTTTAAAAGTTAATTTACAAAAATTATTTAAAAAAAACACTTGAAACGATGATTTAGTTTTAATTTAATATTATACAGAATTTTAATTATTTAAAATCTTTTTAGTTGTAATATTTTGAAACATTTAATTAGAAAACTGATTGAAAAATAAACTTCCAAAAGTTTGTCTACAAGAAGTTATACTTCGCACGGCATAAAAATCGCGAAAGAAGTTGCATTTTATACCAAAAATATTGTACTTTGGCGAAATTAATTAAAATTTGGATGAAAAGTCGAAAAAGTCGCAATTTTCAAATAAAAATCGTATTATTTGAAAATAGTCGGAAAAAGTCATAATATCCGAGGCCTGTACATGAAAGAAAATTTTCACCTATAGAACAACTGTAAAATTCCCAATAATAGCGAATTTTTTAGTCATCGCAACGAATAGTTTAGCAATTTTCGCGAAAGTAAAAGTTATTGCAACGAATTGTTTCGCTATTTCGGCGAAAGTAATCGCTGTTCCAGTTAAAAATTTTTTTCCGCCTGTAAAAATTCCAAAAGAAAAAAATAATATAATTAGACTGTTTGATAATATTGAGAAAAATGGACAAATTTCTTCGCATACCTTATATATATATTGTGTTTGTCATTTCGCATTGCGTGAGAACGGCACATTGTTCACGGTAGCAAAAGCTGTTTGTATATATATATATTAATATAATTCTGATAACCTGGCTGGATGCAACTGAGAATCCGCCTCTGTCATAACTGTGTATATATATATATTTGTTATTATTACAACAAACGACACAGTTGCCCATGGATGGTATATAAATACACTTGCAAGGATTTATCTTCGCCTCGCCACCTCACAGCGATATTGTGATGAGATTACGGGGCGCAGTTGGCCGCGTTTCAATGTGAAATACACACCCCCCCATTCCGTATTTCCACTTTCCAACAACCCCGCACACGTTTCTCTTTCTACATCAACAGTGCTGATCTTAAGCGGCTCTCCTCTCCTGGCAACGCGGACAGCATTGTTATAGAGACACTAGAATGCGGTTATAAATGTCCATTTAGCAAAAATTTCCCCAACTTTCCATTTAAAAATATTGTTTCACAGGTGTACATCAGAAAAAAATCATCTAAATCTGAAAGAAAGTCATTGCAATTATATGAAATATTTAGTCAACAATAATTTAAATTTGCAATCAGTGAAAAGAATCTTTCGCAATCAAGAAAAAGTGACACTAACATAACCTAAAATAGTGATTTTTGCTTCCTCCTTTCTTCAAATCCCGTATATTCGCGTCGCACATTTTTTAATATATACTTTATCATTTGATATAAAAATCGTACAATTTATACATAGGAAATAATATAGTTGTTGTCTGTTGAAATAAATAGTCCCTTTAAAAATTAAAAACTTTGTCACTTTGGCTGCACAGGTAAACGCGTGCAATATAATGTGATAAATGATATATACCGGAAACAGGATGCTTGAGGCTTCACACAATCTGTTCCAATGAAACAAGAGACCCTTCACTTTGATTACACGCACTGATGTCAAATTTTGCCCTTTTTTCCTCCTATTTAATCTTCTTCGCTCACTATAATTATACATTATTTATGCAGAAAAATAATGTGCCAAAAAATAGATATTAAAATACTATAGTCGCTAATTCAGAATTGAAAAAATCACCATCGAGAAAGTACACTTTAAGGCGGTGTCAAAGTCGATTGGATTTTTGCATTGAGCTTCAATGGGAAAATCGCATCGACTTTGACACCGCCTTAAGGGACGGGGGGATCAAACAATTTGTGGCAACCTGCAAAAAAAATGGCGCTAATGTTTATAACACACTGTATGACAAGGAAGAAAGAAGGAGGGACGTGGGGAAAGATATAGATAATAAAGTGCAAGAACTGTAAATTTGTAATGTACACTTTTTCAATTATATTAATTTTGTAATATATATTTGAAAGTTGCACGAAGAAGAAGAAAAGAAGGAAGGCCCAGGCGACAGAGGACGACATTCAGTGGGGAACAAACATTGCATCTTGAAGTTGAATACCGTCGGGGCGAATATATTTCCCGAGGTCGTCGTTTTGAGCTTGCCGAAACTTTAAGACTCACTGAAACGCAAATAAAAATTTGGTTCCAAAATCGACGAGCCAAAGACAAGAGGATAGAGAAGGCGCAAATCGATCAACAATATCGGTAATGTAAAACATTTTTTTTCATTAAAAAGAAAATTTCTATTTTAAAAATGTGAATGTAAAAAAGTCCGTAAGGCATAATTGTGCGAAAAGAAATTACACATCATTTATTTAAATGGTGATGGTGCAGCGACAATATACATAATAATATAATGGAAACGCGCGTGGGACTGCAGCCGATTCAGATGCACCTGTTTTGGATAAATAGAAATTTTGTGTAATGCATTTACCTATGGTTTATTGAGCAAGCACACGAGTGATTATGTACTCTACAGGGCGAATAATCCGAATATAATACTAGCGAGGGGTGTGTACGAAAAGTGTTTCTAAACTTCAATTGGATTACAATTTACAATCTTTCGCTATTCTTTCCTAACCTAACCTATAAAAGAAATAATTTTGTCAACTTTCTTGATAGTCGCAATTAAATCTGTCATGAATTTATTTCGAATCAAAATCGATAAACATTTAAATCAAATATTCGTTTGCTTAAATGCTTGAGTAAAAAAAATTCAGGGAATATAAAGAACAAGAAAGAAAGAAAAATGTAAATGTGTTTGTTTTATGAATATTCTTTATTTATCTCACAAAGTCGCATGTTGCATGCGTGGAAAAAATTGTCTTGTTATACACACAAATTTCTAAGTCAATGAATGAATTTTCATTATCGTATATAAATGTTTAATTAATTAAAAATATTCGTTTTTTTGATTTCAGAAATTTTGCACTCACGTCGGGTTTGGTAAATTTTCCCATTTGTGGAAATGGCAATCTTTGTCTATTTAAGGATATTTCAACACACACATGCGCGCCTGTAAATTTTACAAGCAACTTAACATCTGTCAAATATTCTCATCACAGTAGTAGTGGAAGCGAAACTTCGGAAAATCCATCAAACGTCGTATAAGAATAGTAAAATTAAAATCATAAAAATATCTAATGATTCTTATACTAAATTGATAGAATTTTTTTTTTTTTTTTACAAATTCGTTACATTATTTCGACATGTAAAAAAAACCTATTATTATCATTATTTTCTGTACGAAATGATTCTAGTCTATTCTTAGGAATTATCTACTGCATTTTAGAACTTTATTACATTTTTTATGAAGTTGAAACATTTTTCTATGATTCGTGTTGTACAAAATAAGTCTCTGAGTTTTTTTTTCATTTCTTCTTTTGAAAATATATTTGCCTGCGTAAAAAAGAATTTTCTTGCTTCATTAAAAAAAAAAGAATGAAAATCCATTGAATTTACGAAAGATGAAAATTTTGAAACATAAATAATTTTAAGCTGATATATTTTGTGTCATCTGTAAGCAATAAAAACGAAGACAATAAAATTAAATGTTTACATGTTTAATTTCCTTTATATCTTTTGTACACACAAAGTTCTATAAATTCATTGACTTCTCTTCTATATCTTATAACTTATTTGATTGTAGTACAAATCCAGATCTTTACTACTTTGTCACAAATGTATTCACATTTGTGAATATTCGCAAATAAACTTGTGAATTACTCGTATAATCTAAATCTTGTTAATAGTATTGCATTTCTAAGTAAAAACAGTATAAATACTTATTTAAATAATAGATGGAAAAAAAAAATTACTTGTCTAGTCAGTTTTAAAAATTATAAAAGTAACAGCACTGGAAATATGGTTATTATACGTAAATATGTTGTAAAATCAGTTTTGACACGTTCTAGAATATTGTTTCTGATGAAATGTAAACAATAACAATGTTTGAATGTTAATTTCATCTACTTAATAAATTTAAATAAATTAAGACTAGAATTTACTGACAAAACGATAGGTGACTGACAGTTTATAAAAAAATTGTTAAATTTAATATGGAAAACGGATATTTCTTCTTGATGGTATACAATGGCACGATTTTCCAAAGTATACTTGTGTTATCACTGTTTGAACACACACACATTTTTCTTTTTTTTTACATTTGTTGTACTTGTAATCAATGCTCAATTGCGTTATGTACAATATGTCAATATCAAAAATATAGAAAAAACACTAAATGAAAATTGAGAAATAAACTTCGTTATATGCATATTCAGCGTACTACTTTTTCAATATAAAATACAGTCGTCAAAAATACAATAATATAAATAATATTCCTCTCATGGAAAGACAATAACTTTAGAAGAAAATTTCAATAATTATCGAAAAAAAAGACTTACAGTTACAAATTATCACCTATTCATCGTTCATATCATAATTATTTTCTAGAATATAGGTCCATTTTTTTTCCTAATAAATAGTTGTTGAATTTCTACTTCGGTTTCGTGGTATTCCATGTTAACCTTTCTTCGTAAAATTGAATTACAGTTTGTGGACAGAGGAGATTCGCCTCTTTTGCAGTCACCAAATCAGTTTCTTCGGTTCCTTTCCTAAAAAAAAAACGAGAAGCTAAAGTAAAAAAAAACTCCTTTGAACAAAGAAATAGAATCTTTTCAATCTTTCTCACCACTTCATTAGAAACATTAATTCTCCACTCGAATCGGTCGCACCGATTATTTTTTCAGGTTGCAATTTTCTTTTGAATCCATGGGGTTTTCCCTTCTCTTCGTTTACCTTACTTTTCTTATTCATTTTGAAGCTTTGTGAAAAATTTTTTCCCGTCAATTTCAATTAATACGTCATATATTTTCTCATTAGTTGGAAAATTTTTTTCTCATTAAATTGTTCTTTACTTCAAAACGTCAACTTAACGAAGTTTGAAAAACAAAACTTTTATGCAGATTGGAGGAATATTTATTGAGTTTCAAACAATTCTTTTTTTTTGTTTATAAACGAAACACTAAGCACTGAAATTAAGTAAAAAGTTCTATTTGTCGTCTGCTTCGAATGGTTATCAAACTTTCCACCAGATGCGTGTTCCTTGTTTATTTCCGGAAATAACAAAGTCAAAATACTTTGTTTCTGGAAATTATTCTGAGAAAATGGTTTTTATTTATTAAACAAAATTTATCGAATTGGCAAAATACTTTTCCAATTCGAAAGTATTGAAAATATTTTCGAACTTAGTACAATAGTAATTATTTTCCGTTTACTACTAAGGAACCAACTCAAAAGAGTGACTATTTTCTTTTAAATCCCGTATGAATTTTTTAGTTTCAGAAAATAGTAAATTTCGCCAGTTCATGAAAGCTGAAAATGTAAAAAAGTAGATATTTATAATATTTTGATTTTTAGGTAGAAAAGGAGAAAAATAAAATTTCTAACATTTTTAAAAGTGCGCATGTGTGGAAACTTCTTGTTCGTTTCCGGAAGAAGGGTTCACACGAGTGACTCGAGGGAGTTGATCGATTCTAAAGTTGACGTTGACGTGTACGGGTGCGTACGAGACATCACAAACGCTTCGCATTATTCCGATTATATTAAAAAAAAAAAAAACAAATCAATCAAGAGAGGGTGGAAGATTTTTTTGGAAAACTTGTCTTGAAATTTAAACAAGACGTCCAATTCCAGAAAATCGGACAAAATGGTGAAGATGGATCATGATGTAAGTAGAAATTTTTCATTGCATTTTTATATTGAAAAAAAATAGTTGTTAAAATAATGCCGGATTATCTAGAACGAGGGGGGTTTTTTGTCTATCTTTTGTAGACCAATTTGTAGACTTTTTTAAATGTTTTTATTCCTAATGAAGTGACAATGGTAATTTGCGAATTTTCATCCCGTTTCGAGTTTTATCAATTGTTTTATCAATCTGACGATGTTAGCCGAGGAAGTAATTTTATATAGACGATTCTTATATAATTTGCTTTTTTTAGGGGAGTTTTTTTTATTAAAATTTATCCGTTTGTTAGTTTTTTCGAAATTTTGGATTTAAATACTTTTCAGCAATTCGCTTTCGAGTACTTGACAGTTTTTATTTTATTTTTTTGTCATGGCGGCGTACCCACGCTTCGCCATATTTATTCATTCTACCGGTAAAGATAAACTTTTGTTTTCAATTACTCTTTAGGCAAATATTTTTCCGTTTTGACAAAAAAAATACGAATACATTTCCTTATTGTAATTTTTGCCTAATTTTGCAAATCGGTGGAATGTAGCATTTTTACCATCACAACATAACTATTTGGCAAGTTAAATTTCAGATTGTAAATTTTACCCCCTTAACGGAACTATTTTTGCTTTTTTTGTTTACTATTTTACCTTCTTTTGTTTTTCTATTTTCCCTTCTTTTGTTTACTATTTTTCCTTTTTTGTTACTATTTTTCTTTGCTTTTGTTACTATTTTCCCTTCTTTTGTTACTATTTTTCCTTTTTTCCCTGTTTCAATGCGTATTTAATATTTCTAAAGAATGAACAAAATACACGAATAAATTTTCCGTTCGACAAAGATTTCAGTAAAATGAATTGTAATTTCTCTTTGCCCCTTTGCTGTTCTTTGGTCCACTAATTCGAGAATTTTGTAAAACTATTTTTCCAGGATGGAAATAAGAATGAGCCAGAGCACGTGAGGAAATTGTTCATCGGTGGACTCGACTATAGAACGACTGACGACTCGTTGAAGAAGCATTTCGAGCAATGGGGAGACATCGTGGACGTTGTCGTGATGAAGGATCCAAAGACCAAGCGATCAAGGGGATTTGGCTTCATCACCTATTCGAGAGCTCATATGGTGGACGATGCGCAGAATGCGAGACCACATCGCGTCGATGGTAGAGTCGTTGAGCCAAAGAGAGCCGTTCCCCGTCAGGAGATAACGAGACCCGAGGCGGGAGCAACTGTGAAAAAATTGTTCGTCGGCGGTTTAAAGGACGATCATGAGGAGGAGGATCTCCGCTCGTATTTCCAAACGTACGGTCAAATTAATTCCGTTAGTATCGTCACGGACAAGGAGTCGGGCAAGAAGCGTGGTTTTGGATTCGTCGAATTCGACGACTACGATCCTGTTGACAAGATTTGCCTTCAGCGAAGCCATCAAATTCGCGGCAAACATGTCGATGTGAAAAAGGTAATTGAATAAGAAATCACTTGATTTTACTTTTGTTTATGGAAAATTCTGATTTCGATTTTGTCTCTATTGAGATGAAGATTTTGATTTCGATTTTGATTTTTTAGGCTTTGAGTAAAGCCGAGATGGCTTCGGCGACGAGTGGAGGAGGTGGTGGCGGTGGACGTGGAGGTCAAGGCGGACGGGGAGGACCACGAGGTGGAAATCAAGGAGGCGGAAGTTGGGGAGGACGCGGAGGTGGTGGCGGAGGAGGCGGTGGCGGTGGCAACGACTGGAATAATGGTGGCAATCAAGGCGGTTATGGCGGTGGCGGAAACCAAGGAGGCTGGGGAGGTGGTAACGGACCCTGGGAAAATCAAAATCAAGGTAAGATTTCGAAAGGAAAATAATGAAAAGTTAAATTTTGGTAGAATTGGAAATTAACCGAATTGTCAACAGGTGGTAACTGGGGAGGTCAAGGAGGCCAGGGTGGTTACAACAGTGGTGGAAACTGGAGCAATGACAACTTTGGAGGAGGCTACCAACAAGGTTACGGAGGCGGACCTTTGAGAAACAACTACAATAGCGGTGGACGATCAGCACCATACGGTATTTATTTATAATTTGTTTCGTAATTTTTTTTCTTTTTCTCCTTCTAATTTAATTTTTCCACGACAGGTCAAATGGGCGGAAACAGCGGCGGCGGTGGTGGTGGTGGTGGTGGCGGCGGAGGTGGTTACGGCGGTAACCAAGGCGGATACGGAAATAACGTAGGAGGAAACATGGGAGGTGGTGGTGGCGGCGGCGGTGGAAGAAGATACTAAAAAGTCCTGGTCATTCTTCAATCGGTGAGAATTCATTCATTCGAATTTCAAAGAAATTATTATTCTTACTATATTCGAAACTTCCCCTTGACAATTTAGAAACCCTAAAAAAGCTTTACTTTCACAAGAGGTTATTTTTCGAACACTTTTCTTTTCATTAGAAAATAGAAAAAAAATCCTTTATTCCTAAAAATATATTCTTTTAATTTCAAAAATTAGCGTGGAAGTGAAATGTAGAGCAATTTTTAGAAGATCTAAACAGGGTTGAGACGATTTAAATCATGGTAGATGAATAGGCTTTTTACCAAACTTTGAAAAATCAGCTTAGTTCCAAATTTTCCATTATTCCATTTTTGAGTAAATACTCAAGCTAAAAGCTTTAGGAAAAATACTCGTTATTTTCTGGGACAGTAAAAAAAAATTAAAAAAAAGAATCATCATGATTTATATCCAACCCTGAACGGTGCATCTATGTTAAGAGGATATGTATATTTAAAAAAACGTTTTATTCAGGTAGTGTTTTGAAAAAGGAGAATGTAACAGTTGGACTTAGAGCTTTTTACAGTCTATTGGGCATCGTTTAAGTAACTTCACTAACAATTTGTGACTTTTGAACCTCAGGTGATCCCTACTTGTCTTCTAGTCATCAGTACTTTCTGTACTGTTTAGTTTGGAGCAGGCAGGGCTAAAAGGCTAGAGACAAGACCAGGCAGGACAATCAGGATTCAGGACAGAGAAGCGTCATCTGTTAGATTGCTGTGAGGGAGGCTTATTTCTGTATAACATTTGGTACCTAGCACCTACTGCATCAGTTTACATGTTCGTCCCAAATATTATTGTGAAAAAAAAATGAAAGAAAGAAAAAGAGTTGTACCACAGTTTTATAGACAATACTCGCACCCTCTTGTGTCACGTGTATTTATATTATTTAATAGAGACATGAAAGGCAGTAATCGATAGGAAATGTCGTGCTACAATAATAGATTATCTATATTCTACTCGAATATAATTGGCATTATTTTCTCCATATTTGGCATCTGGACTTTAAACTCTAATTGACTCTAATTGACTCATTTTTTAAGCAGATGTTCCGCTCTTGTTTTATTTTTTCTTAAAATATTTATTTACAAAAAAAAAACTCTTTACTGTCGTGCGCCTTAATCCTAAATTGGCCTTTAAAAAAAACAACTAGTTTTTCAAATTTATGCCATAAATTTTTTTAGAAAAACCTCAAAGTTTTAGTGTTAGGAAATAAAAAGTAATTTTTTGACGACCCGGTCCATGTAAGAATCAAGCTTTGATCATGAATACAATTGAATGACTCTTATGTAGACTAAAGAATATGAAATATAAGATATGCCAGGAAAAAAAAATTGATATCAAATGTATAGGCAGACTATTTTGTAGTTCGTCTAGGTTAATCAATTTACTTTTAAGTTGTAATACTACAGTTAGATATAATAAAACAGACCACAACCTTTTCAACGATATTTTTCAATTCGAAGATTCTTTAATTAATTAATTAATTAATTATTCTAATTATGTAGATGGAGAGAGAGATTATAGGAATTTTTTTTTAAGTTTTTTCTATAATATAGAAAATTATTGTATGACTTAAAAGAACTGAATCTTTTAAAAAATAAATCTAGGTCAAGTTTGTATCTTTTAGTTTGTGAGTTATTAAAAAAAAAAGAAGAAGTAATGAGTATTAGTGTTTATTTTTTTTCTCCAGATTTTTATAATTGATGACACGTGTCGAAGGCTTTTTTTAACCCTTCAACACTTGTAGTAAAGAAATTTAATTTATTAATAAATTTTATCAATAGCTAATAGAAAGTTTTAGTTAGTTTTCATTAAAAAAAAAAAATTAGTTATTATTTAGCGATGAAAAGAATTAGAGCGTTTTTTGCCAGAAGAAACTTATAAACAGGCAGGTAGCAGATCGGAGGGACTCTATTATCCTCATCATCAAACTAGATTTGCTAGTTAATAGTCAAAAGGTAGGATTCTTAGATTGTTTTTCGACGTACGCGATTATGAATCGCGTTGTTAGTTTGAAAATTTACACTTTTATATGCATGAAGTAATGTAGGATCAATTTTCTCACCAATTTTATTTTTCATTTATTTTAAGTCAACGTATGAAGTGAGGGACATCGCAAAGTCTGTTTCAATAATCAAAACAAATATATTTTAATCAAAGAAAACTGAAAATTTTCATTACTCTCATGTAATAAGATTTTCATTTAATTTTCAATAGAATTCTAATTTATTTTTTTTTTAATTTCGCAAAAAGTTGATTACTTCCTCTTTGAGACAAAAAAAAAAAATTGCATATAATGAATAAATGTAATATTTGTTTTCTTTTTCTTGTATTAATTGTTGTTTTTCGTTTTCATTAATTTCTGGTATACCGTTTGGGTGGAAAACAATGGGAGAGCAAATCATGCGAATCGTCTGCCATCAAAAGTTGCAGGAGGTAAGTTTACATTCCATTGTTTTGAGAAAAATCCTTTCCCACAGTGGAAATATTGGTTTGCAATTATTTTAATAGTTTTAATTTAGAATAAGTACAAATGTTACAATTGATGAGAATTAATAAATTTATTACAGAACTATCTTTGTGAATTTCTTTCCCCCTTTTTTAGCAAAAAAAAAAAAAAAAAAATACTTAAAAAAAACTATTATCTAGTAGAGTTGAAAATGTTTGGAAAAATGGCAGGAAAAATTGACACAAATTTCATATACAAATAATTATATATTTCAGTATAATAATCACCATTCTTAAATTAATGTAAAGGCCATAGTATTCAAGTCGATATGTCTATATATTAAAACAAAAAATAGAATATTTTGCACTATTTTGTTTTTGTTTTTTTTTAGTTGAAAAGTGACGAGTATTGAAAATAAATTGAATGGCAAGGATTCATGGCACACTTCTCAACGGTCAGTGAATCAAATTAAAAAATACAAGAAATACTGAAATAAATAATAAAACCAAACAAGAAAGTAGTAAAAATATATTTTACCTGTACAAGTTCTCGATTATTATTAATAGCTTTCATGTTGATATAATTGTTATAATTCAAAAACAAAAAACAGCGATATATTATGTAGTTGGAGAATAATTTTCATTCCTCAAAAATTTGTAAAAGGGACAAATGGAAGAATAACTAGTCTTTATTTAACGTGCATCTAAACACAAGGAGTTCAAAATATTCATTTCTAGTTTTTTTTTTTTTCATTTTTTTTTTGCTTTTTTTTAATAAACTGCTTCGCCTCACATTTTCAATTAAATTGTTCATTTCTACTTTGATTAATATAAAAAAAAAAACTTTTATGGTACAATTCAGTTAGACAAAAAAAAGTCACATTTCTGAAGAGACATTTTGACAATCACAGTCTACAATTTCCTCGATGGAGATCAAATCCCCTCCTTACTTTTCAGCCATTGCACAAATATTGCCGTAACACAACAGTATTATTATAAATCTATAACTCCAACAATATTGTGTTCCTATCACAATAAATTTGAACTCCTTGCGAATGGCGAGAAAAAAAAATCTTTAAGGCTTCTTAAAACTCTATTACATACCTATTCCACTAAATTATACAGAAAAAAAAATTTGATTACATAAAAATATAATTGTAAAAGCTTAAAGCGAATATAGATCGATATGTAACTATTTCTATTAAAAAAAAAAAAAATTTCAAATACATAAATCATTCGCTATCTTAATTAATAGTCGCGAGGTTAAATCAAATTTTCGCTTAAAAATTACATCTTAAGCTATATATAATATTTCATGTGCATTCAAGTACTTTTTTTCATTTTATTATATAATAGATAATAATTAAGGTCTATTTACAATGGAGAAAATATATAAAATCTTAAAAATAGACAAAATTTCATTTTTATATATATATATATAGTCTGAAAAGTTTTGCTTGGAAAATCGTTTGTTTATATGTACATTATTCAAAATGAGCATGCTTCGTTTTGAAAAACAATTAAACGGTGAAAATTGAAAAATATCAAATTTGCATAACGAAGTCGAATTTAATTTCATTTCATTTCATTTTGTCAGTATACATAAAAGTCCTAATAAATTTTATATACTATATTAAATATTATTTCTTTTATTCATCTTTCAAAGTTGTTTCTTTTTTTCTCTTTCCAGAACCACATTTTATATTAACACTAAAAAATTATAAGCTCATTTTGCCGATTATAAAGATATAAATTGTTGGACGAACTGCGAAAATAGTCAAAAAACAAAATTTTTAAAACTATCCTATTTTTTGTATAGTACAAAAATTATTAAATTTATAAAATATTTTTCCGTTCTTTTTTTTACCTATCAATGTACAATTTCACAATTATTTACTGTAGAAAGAAAACATTTTCTTTTCATTACAAAAGTATTTAAAATTTCTGAAACATTTTCACTGGCGCAATTAAACTATTCGCGATAGTTTGGAAAATTTTTTAAAATATAACGATTTATAATAAAAATTTTGAAAAGATATTTCAATATATGTGTATAAATATAAATAAAGGAATATTTAAATCTTAAAAACCAATTTTTCAAAAATTGAAACTTGAAACTGTGAAAAAGTTTCGATATAAAAAAGCTTTTTAAAAAAATATATTCGTAATTTTCTGATATTTTAAATTTGAAAATCGGTTAAAAAAAATTTTCTACACTAAACATTTGTATATGAACATTGAATAAACGGATATCTCGAGATTAATAAAAAAAAATATATTTAAGTCAGTCAATATTAGTCGACAAACTTTTTTTAATTACCTAAATGGTGAAAGCAAAAATATAAGTCGAATATTTTTGAAGCATTTTTTGTGATATATATGTGAAAAAAAAGCTGGATTTCTTTAAAACTCTTCAATGACTAGCTTTATGATATTATGCATTCATATATATATTTTTGTTTTCGCCATTAATTTATTGAAAAAAAGCTAAATTTTCGCGAAGAAAACTTTTTCGACTATTTTTTTTTTTTGTTTCACTTTGTTATTTGTACGATTAAAATTAAAAACTTCTTAAATACATATTTTCACCATAATTTAACGATAAAAAAAAAAGAAAAAAAAAATTTTCCATTCATCTCTTTTTTCGGTCCAACGCTCGTTAATAGCTCATTAATTTTTCTTATAATTTTCAAAAATAAAACTAATTCTGACAATCATACGCAACACAACGAAGTTATAAAAATTAAATAAACCTGTGCGAATTAATAATCTCATTACAACAACAACAATTAACGGAATAATTGTTTTTATATTCCGTTCTGTTTTCTTTTCTTTTTTTTCAAAATTTATTTCAAGAGCCTTGTTGTTTAGCAATTGAGCGCATAGAATCATTTGTATAAAAATAATCAAATGGCACTGCGACAGGAATAGAATAACCGAACGAAGCAAAATATATTTTTTCCTTCTGCTTTTTTGTAATTAGTGAATATTTATCTTTCTTTTATTTCAATAATAATCTGGAGATTATATTTATGCAGAGAAAAGGCGAAACAACAACTGATTACGGGATATTTACATAAATTTAATTTTTTTTTGTCTCGCTCGTCTCTCAGTTGTGTGTTTTGTAAAAATATATCGACTCATTCGGAAATTATTTTCGATTTTCTATTCAATTTTATTTTCCTGTTGCATAAACAAAAAATGTTCTACTTATTTTCTTTTCAGTTTATTTTTTCTCTATCGTGCTTTTACATATTTTTGTCATTTCTTTCGAGGAAAAAATCAAAGCCTAGCAGAGAATGAAATAAACGTGAAAATTGTTCTTTAATTTGTTTTCTTTTTTTATAAATAACACAAAATAGAAAGAAAACCAAGTATTAAAGTTTACGTTTCATGTTTATAATAGGCACTTCTCTTCATTCTTGCTGCTTGATTATTTTGGGCTGAATTTACAATGCAACTTGCCACGAACTCTTTTATTTTCTATTATATGGAATATATAAATAATATATAATATAGTGAAATATAAAAGAAGTGCGCAGTCTTGGATTGTAAATTAATACCAAGTAAACTCGAATCTAGACCGAAATATAGTAAAATCGGGGGGGTTTTTTCTTTTCCAAAAACATAAAGCCTTTATATTTTCAAAATGAATAATAACAATGTTATTGAAATTTTCAAGTTTGTTTTTACAGTTAGATTGAAGAAACTATTTTTTAAAAATGTAAATTTTTTTTTTATGAATCGAGAAAATAAAATAACTAATTGTATTAGATACATTTTTTAAGACTATGTTATACTCAATGCGGGAAAACCCCGTCACACTGAATAACATGACCTTAAAATATAAAAGCAATATACTTTTAAAAGAAAAAAAAGTGTGAAAAATTAGAAAAATATTTTTTTTTTGATTAAAAAAATATTTTAAAATTGCCTACTATTATAGTTAATTCCTTTTGAGAATTTGAGTTTTTTTTTCACCGCCCTGGCGAAATGTGCCATCTAATATACTTACACATTTACATTATTCTTCATATGGCTACAATATATATCTTGGTTTTATGATACAGAAGTGTGATTCAGTTTTTTGTACATATTTCCATAGGAGGGGGGAAAAAACACTAATAATAAGAGTACAGCGTGCTTTTGTCAAGCTTAAATTCAGTTTCAATTGTTGAAAAGTCTGAATTTTTTTTACGGGAGAATTAAACAGAATTCTGAATGAGGGGTGGAGAAAAAAATTACTATGACGTACTTACTATCAGTCGTGCACACTCACCAAATCGTTGGGACGATTTTCCCATTTTTTTTTTTTTTGACTGGAGAAGATCTCTGCAACAATATCTCGAATTTTCGAGAGATCAAAAGCTCTTTGCAACTTTTTATTGCATTGTGCTGGGCGCTAAAGTCACTTTACTATATTGTTCTTCAGACTGAGTGATATTTTGTGGTTTGCTGAATCGCTGACTCTGCAATGTGGGCTGCTCGATACTTTCCGATATTGTCACATATCCAAGGGATTTTGGTTTTTCCTCTGCTTTCAATTCGCCGTCTCTCTCCCAACAGTGGACGAGTTTTGGAGACTTTTCCTCACTTCCAATGACTTCGAAATCGTTTATTTCAATTTGTGGTATAGTTCTTAGGTCGGAATTCACTTTTTGCTGTTGGAGCATTTGAAAGACGGTGTTCGACGGGGAGTCGAGTGAAACATAAGGTTTCGCCGCCTCGGACAGTTTGGGCGAATTCCGCAGGTCTGATATTGAGGCAACTGTGACGTAGGGCTTTGAGGAGATGTCGGTGAAGTGCACTGCCGTGGGCGAATTCGTGATGGAAGAGACACTCGTTTTGATATTCGTGAGCATTGTGGGAGTGATGAACGATGGCTTCTCATTCACTTCGGTGAAAGCACTTTGAACGTAGGGCTTTGACAGTTTGTCCGTGAAGGACTCAATGTTCGTCGACTCCTCTATTTCTGGGAAGGCAATGTCCTCGAGCTCCAGCAACGGATCCATTGGGTTTAAGAGTTTATTCAGCGGTTTTTGCTCTAGGGATGCTAAACTCACGTAGGGATTGGATGTCGGTTTGACGTCTATCGTCGATATCACTTGGGTCTTGTCCTCGGGTTTCATTCCCACGACACTGTAACCTAGATTTTTCACGTCCTTGTGCGGAACGGGACTCGGATTGTTGGAAATCTCCTCCGACGATGGCATGCTCATGTAACCGGTAGAGGACCAAGTGTGTTGTGAGGCTGTCGAACTCGTGCTGTCGCTCAAATTCGGCGTCGAACGCGCTATCGATTGTGTATCTGTTGAGCTTGAATCCCCCGATTTGGTGACTTTCACGTAGGAATCCCAACGGGCGGAATCTATGAATCCACCGGGTCGTGCATTGCCAACATTTCGTTGTCTCAGACTTGTGGGATTCCAGGATGTGGGAATTTCGAGTAATTTGTTCGGTGAGACGGCAATTGGATCAACGTCCGCGCCGCTGTCGCTCGACACATGGGAGTCGGACGTCAGTGACGAGGTGACCGATTCCTGACCACTGGAGCATCCACTCGAATCAGCAGACGATTGTCTCGTATGCTGTTCAGCGAACTTTTGCAACAGTTTCTGTTTCAAAAAGAAGAAAATCATTGTATGACGGTCAACAATGAAAAGGTGAAGGAAATTACAAATTTTCACACGTACCATATTTGGCTCAATTCCATGGGGGAGTTTCACGTCCACATCCCTCATGTATCGACATTTCAGCCACGTTCTAAAAGAATAAACGAAAAATTAAATTCTCAGTGGAAAAAATTGTATGAAAACAACTCTAAGAAAATGAAACGAACCTCTTGGATGTGTAGAAGAGACAAAGTAGAAGAGCGAAGGAGCTCAGGATGCCAATCACCCAAATTATAATCCAGACAGCTAAGGGAGGACCTGGAAAAATGTTCTTGTCCATTAGTAAATAATGATAAGAAATAAATTATTAAAAGAGAATAAAAACTCACCGCTACTGTAACAATTTCCCTCCCCGGTGTTCGACCACGGACCAGTTAAATGTTTCCTATTATCAGCAATGTTGACCGCTCTAACTCGAAATTGGTACATCTTTTCCTGTCCCCCGGGTTTACATTCAGCAATAGGAAGATGAATTTCTGCAAAAAAGAAAGATTTGTAATTTCTATTTTTCGATTTCGCCTTCGCTAAGATAAGAGAGAATACCCTACCTGTATGCGAACTGTTCTGAATATCTCCCTCATTGGAATAAATTTGATAATAGTCCAACTTTCCAGCGGCAATGTCCGGTTTACCCCACTTGACGAAAACCTGACTCGAATTAACAAATCTAACAATGGGAATCATTATTGCTCCAGGCGTGCCAATTTTCGTCCGCTTCGACACCATGTTCGACTTCGCACTGCAAGCGACTGTACAAGCCTCGACTTCGATCGTATACACCTCGTGTGCATATAGATTCGTCAACTCAACCTGAATACTGTGATTTTTATGAATATTAAAACCATCCAGTTCAGAATGACTCGTCTCGTCGATTCTCTTCTTGAGAACTTTCTTCGAACAATTATAATAAACTTCGTAGTAGCGCAAAACTCCATTAATCGCTGTGGGTGGTTTCCAAGTGATCGTAACTGTACTATTCGAATAGTTAATTACACGAACATCCTGAGGTGGTGTACTTGGTGCAGCTTCCAATGTCGTATTATACAGAGGATCGCTGTGCAATCCCTCACCGTGTTTCGTTAAAACGGCAATTGTCACCTTATACGTGGTGTAGGGTTTAAGTCCCCGAATTACTCCATGAATAGTCGCCGTATCGGCCTTTATGGTCGTATTTAGTTTTGCTTCCTTACAATTTCGATTATAGGGCGCGATAATGGGACAATAGTAAATATTGAAACCCTCCACAATTCCAACACGGTCTGAACAATCTAATTTCCATCCAACTTCAATGTAATCCGATCCGATTTTGTTTATCCAAACAGATTTCATTTTACTTGCAACTTTATTGTGAATCACAGTGCATGAAGCCCACACCATTCCGCTACTTGCATATTTCGTATTTGCGGAAATTGCGAACTGATAGACTTTCTTGGGATTGGGCACTGTCATATTGTAAACGAATGTATTTTTAGAAACGTGTATCCAATCCAGATAACCCTGAAAAAATAACGTTTTATTACATTTTGCAAAAAGGGAATATAACAAATTCTTTTCTTTTTTTACTAAAACTCACTGTGCACTGATAGGGACGATCACGTTCATTGTCGCACCAATATATTGTAAAGTTAATAACATCCTTTTTGGCATCTTCCGGATACTTCCAAGACAATTCGTATGTACCGCCGTCGAAGGCAATTTTCGTAAAAGTCACCGGCTCACGTGGCACTGAAAAATGACAAAGGCAACAATAAATGAATATTTCGAATTCTCAACTCCCAAAGCAAAATTCTCGGGAAACTATTTTTTTTTTTTACTTACATTCCGAGCGACTTGGTACAAAAATTTTCGACGAATTCCTACTGTCGCCCACTACGTTCGTCGTGACAATTTCAAATCGATAACTGCCAGTCGTGATTCCCTTGAATTTCGCATAAGTTCTCGTAGTTTCGCTAGGTTGAATGGAGACTTTCCGACCGTCGGCATCCACGCGCAATACTTGATATCTAAAGTTATCGCCATTTTCAAGATAAGGCGGAATCGTTTGCCAGTATAGATAAACATCTCTGTATCCGTTGTTTTCCATTAATTCAAAACTGCCAATGTCAGTTTTCGGAGGAAGTTCCGGCACTAATTTTTTTTTTTTAGAAACGAAAAATTAATTTTCTCCACTGAACATAAATTTAACAATGAAATATTTGAAAAGGAAATTAATAACTCACATTTTGGCAAAGTTCGAAATGTGACATCACTAAAATTACTCCACATATCGTCCTCGGCGAGTGAACTTTTTGCATAGACACGAACATCGTAGACCGAGTTGGCGTACTTCAATTCTGTCAAATTGTAGTTCTTCTGCTTCAATTGAACTTGATCGGTGAAATTAATTACCTGAAAAGATATTAAAAGCATGTTTTTCATTCAATACTTCAGTCACGAATACTTGAACATTAATCAGGTTGTCTACTAAACCGGGAAATCCTTGAATAATTTGACCGGGAATTTTTTCAGCAAAATTAAAAAAAGTTTTATTATTTTAATTTTGTTTTTGAAAAATCACTTTTTATTTCAATTTTTATAGATATTTATGTTCCCTAAACTTCAATTGAAAATAATTAATTTGATAGTAAAAAATCAGTCACCAATTCAAACGTTCATTTTCAACAAATTGAGAATATGCTTTGTTTAATTTAATTATTTTCCAAATTATCAATTAAAATTATTTAAAAAGGTATTTTTAACAAATTTAAAAATTTCTTCATGTTCGAAATCAAATATAAATTTTTCATTTAAAAAAATTGCCAAACAATCTATAATTTTTTCCGTCTACGGTCTTTCAAATCGCGTCATATTTAAACAATTGAAAAATTATCGTTTCTTCGATTTACCTGCCAAGACTTCTGGCTATCCCATTGATTTTGATAAGTCAGCCTGTAATGCAATCCACCTGGAAAGTTGTTGACTGGAAACGGCGCACTCCAATACAAGAATGCGCTCTCAGATGTTTTATTAAGCAGCGTAAAGTTGGCCGGTTTTGCCGGAATAACTACAAAAAATAAATTCATTCATTTGTTTTGATCAGTTTTTACTTTTTTAACGTCACCTGAAAATAAAGATTCATAAATTGGAGAAAACAAAATTACTAACCTTGAGCGAAATGATGGATTTTGTAAGTCGTGCTCGAATTGCCCAGTACATTCTCACCAGTGAGTATAAAAAGATAATATTCATAAGTCTGTCTGTAAATTGGATTTGTGGATATATCCCAGGTGCAGGAATTCACTTGATTATTATAACGCTCTTCTTGAGGGCAAGGAAATAGTTTCCCTCTGCCAGCACGTCCAGGTAGTTTGAAAAATATACTGTACTTGGTCGTTATGTAGTTGTGAATCGGCGTCCACGTGCACACCATATTTTCCCAATTGTGAGATATACAGTTGAAATTCGATGGTTTTTGTGGTTGAACTGTAATTTTGAAAAATTAACACTCAATTATTACCACTTTCTTTTATTTTGCGAATTTTTTTTTTTTTAAACTAATGCGAATAAAATTTACTGAAATATGAATGAATGAATAGACACACAAAAGGCAAGGAAACCTTTTGACCCAAGAGAATGATAATATGAATGAATGATCTTGTTTCAGAAAATTCATTTCTATTGAGAATTATATTTTCTGATAGTTTCTAATCACTTGATGACAATTTTTACAGTTAAATATAATAAAAGCATTGATTTTTTCTTAATCTTCGTTGTGTTTTAGAATCTTGTGAATTTCTCTGAATTTCGAACGAATTTGTTTGGAAAATGAATGGAATCATAATAGTTACTTACATCCTATAACGACTTTATTCAAGCAGACAGCTAGATGCGTTGTTTTTTGATGTTCGTCAGTTATTCTTAATTTACAATAATACATGTCATCCGAAGGAGGTGGTTTCTCGATGTACATCTCGAGTATAGTTTCATTGACAACTGCCGTATATTCTGGTTCTATTTCTTTGTTATTGCGAAAGAAAACCACGTCAGATACATTTTTTCCAGGATAATTGGCATCCAGCATTGTTTGATTTAAAATACACTGTATTCTTAAAGGCTTGCCGTATTCAAGTACAATATCCCCCGATGGAAAGGTCCCTTTAAACAAAGGAAAAATAGTGATAATACTTTCTTTTTTTTAATCACTCGTTTAGAAATAAAAACAACAAAGTTAAAATTTAAAATCTATTTTGAGTTAAAGTTTCTCTAATTACGAGATTTTCATTCAGTTATGATAAAAAAAAAATTGAATGCTTTTTGTCTGAAAAAAGAAAAGATAAAATCAAGACAAAACTTACAGCCAGGAGTGTTAATGCCTTTAGCACATTCACTGGGATCTGCACTACATGTTGTACAAAGAATAGCAATACAGATGGCCAAAAGAATCCTCCACATGTGTAATCTTTCGAGAGAATTTGGACGTCGGCACGTCGACTTTTGTAATGTGATGTCATTTTTTTCTACAAGTCGAGTGTGAGATAAAAGTTCACTAGTTGTTAAACGGTGTTTCCACTTTTGATATTGTCCGGTAAGATTGCTCGTATCACTAGGCACTCTTTTAACATCGTTCATAAAGCATTCATTATTTTTTCGATGCGATGTACACTGATAATTAGCACTTGGAATATCCTGACAACTTTTTACCATAAAGGTGTGAAGAAGATCGATTCTTTCCTTTTCTTCATTAGGGAAATGTCTTTGAAATTGAGTAGTCTCACCACTTCTTTCACAACATCTAATTGACGATTCATTATTATTATTATTATTATTATTATTATTACACAATTTCACATGAGATTCCGACATGCTACTAAAATCCGATTTCTTCTTATCATTTCTTAAAGTATATATTGAACTGTACGTAAAATGTCTATGCATCTTTTGAGATGGTTTTCGTTGATGCATTTTCAATGCTATCTTTTTCCCGTCACTGAAACATAGTTAAAGAAAATTTTTATAATTACAATTTTTAGATACGTAAAAGAAATTCTTTTTTTTTTTGAATATTTCAAGAAAGGAAATTATTTCTCAATCGTCATGGTCAATAAGGGACTAATGGACTTAGATGATGGAGCAAGGAATCAATTAGTTACAATGCTAATGAAAAGATGACAGAATTTAAAAGCCACAGAAGGAATTCTTCAGGTAATTCCTTAAGTCAAATACACAAGATCGAAAAATGTAAAACTGATTTTAAAAAATAATACACTAAGAAAAGTCGTCATGGCGATAAAAATATTCCCAGAAAAATATTAACAAATCTCGATTTTTTTTTCTTTCACACATAACGGAAAATATTATACACACGAATCACATCTCTTTTCGTCTCGAACTCAAACCAAACAGAGCTGCAGGTTGTTTGCCTGAATGACCCACAACCATTCAGCCTCCCTCTACAACATCTATATCTCCTTTTCCTTATACCACGAAATTCTTTTTCTAAAACCTGCCACCCTTCTCTCTTCTTGACAATCTGTTTGAAGAAAAAAAAAACCCCCGGCCTTTAAAAAGATACAATATCTATACCTAAGCTTTGAATTACATTTTTTCTCACACACACATAAATCCGTAAAATATCTTGTCCATTCAATAATAAAATTAAACACATGACAAAAAAAACTCTTCAATATAAAATTTACTCTATTCTCAATGAAAATGATAAAAAAGGAATTTCCTTGTTGAAAAAAAAATTGTGTATTTTAGAGAAAAATATAATCAACAGGGAAAATAGAACTCGCAGTTGAATGTTGAATCCTGTGACTGGCTGTTGTTAAAACATAAATACAGAACCGTACACTACACACAGAGTAAAGAAACAGAACAAAATCAGAGATATTTCAGTGGAATAAGAAATTACTGGATGAATTATTCATAACGCACACACGCACATATACATCGACGATGCCCCAACACAATCGAACCATCATGTATCGTAAATTTTAAAGAAAATTGCAAAAAATGCCTGCATATTTCGACAGTTGTATATTTGTATTTTTTTTTTTTTTTGCAAATATTTACAAGTTTGTAAACATAATTTTTGATTTTACAGACAAAGAGGGAGAAAAAGTTGATAAAAATTTATACAATGATAATAATTGAGATAATAATTTTAATAAAAAGGAAATTTTAATATCAGAGAATAAGTGTTAATTAAAAATAATAAGTTTAAAACCACAACAGTAATTACAAAAATTTACGCATAAATTCCAAGTCCGAAAATATATGTTTTTCTTCGAAATAATAAATAATTTATCGAATGCTGAGACATCAAAAAAAGTGCGAAAGTTACGCACTTTTATTTGCACTTCTCGTTATAAATATAATATGAAATATTCAAGAAATATGCTCGCCAAAGAAATTGTAAATCAAGTACAATGTAAGCGCGCACTGTTTCACTAAACAATTTTTAGGACAGAGATTTTAGAATATTCTTTTTTTTTTCGTCATTTTTTGTAAGAAATCAGATATGAATAGCAGGAAGTAAAAGTTTAAAACTGTTTAGTGATCAATTAAAGCTACTTGGAATAAATATTAAATGACTTCTCAGTATTTACTCCGGAATGCAGCTTTGTTAATTTACGAGAAATATATTGAAAAAACAAAATGCTTTCTTTGTTTCTTAGTCAAGTAATAGTGAAATATGTTCAATATATCGAAAAGAAAAATAATTATTGCTGATGCTTAGAAAAGATCTCAAGTTACTAAATAGAAATCTATTATTTAAAAAAAAACGAATGATTGCCTTTTGTTAATAATCAATGAAAAATAAAGCTTTCGTTTGAAAACAAAATAATGCAATTTACAGGAAAATTTCTTTCATTGGTATAACTTTGTCTTCTATACTTTTATTCGAATTAGAATACAATGTAAGTTTTTTATTCGAATAGCATTTTCATGAACAGAAAAATGATTAATCGAGAAAAAAAATTTTTAAGTCGTTGAACAAACAAAGTACTTAAGGATAATTTCAAAGAATTGAAAGCTTTAGAGTAGATATTATAAGGAAAGTGGAGGAAAAAATAAAATTGACGATAAAATAGCCGTTCGCTACATAATATTGTGAATCGAGTAAATCATGTGAATTGAGTAAATTAAGTAAATCGAGTGAAAAGAGTGAATCGAGTGAACAGAGTGAATCGAGGAAAGCTAAAGAATTTTTGATTTATTAGTTATTCCTCGATCTCTCAACTCTCCCGAGCTTGTTCTCTTTTGCTTACTCTCGAAAGTATGCGTAAAAATGCACACGCGTGTGTACGTGTGTGCCTCGGCGCTTGCAGAATATATACGATATCATCTAATACAATGTTGAATAGTCGAATACACAACCATTCTATTGCGTTTAAGCATAGGGCTTGTATGCATTCGCACGTATTCTGCACGTGTGTGCGTTTTACGAGGAACATGTACACCATACTACGAGAGCCTCATGGCAAATGAAAAAACATGCTCCGATCATCTACCAGGAAAAAAAAAGAACTTCCCATCCTTCGCATATAGGACTTTTTTGTTATAGAAAAAAAAGGAAACTTCCCCTTAATGCCTAATCTGAAAATCCCATAAACATAATTTTAGAATAAAGAAGTAAACTTACTCTCGATAAGGATACGTTGATTTTCCAAAGGTGTCTCATTGCACTTCTAGGAAAAGACCGTCTTCACTACACTGTACTGAATACAGAGAGAGAAACAGAAAGAGAGAGAGAGAGCGAGCGAGATAAAGAGAGAGAGAGAGCCGCGCACAAAACCCGTTTCACTCTTAGATCTCCAAAAAAAAGCACTCTTTTAATCACTTTTCATTATTCAGAATCAATAGATTCATTAATATTGTATCATTTAACACTCACTCGACTAAAGTCGCATCGCGTAAATTAACCTGTGCCACATCATATTTCAGAAAAATTCTGTTTACATTCAACCAAGAGGGACTAAGAATAAATATAATGATACATTCAGCATACTCACGATCAATCGTCAGTGTTGCCAACGTAGCGCCCTCGACTTCTCTCCCCAGGATAAATGTCAAAAGTACCAAAACTCAATTTCAATGATTAATTACAATGGAAATTAATATGCAAATCAAAGTCGTAAATATGGAAAAATTTCCTTTTCACCCACAAAATATAGAGCAAAGTTTCTTTGAACAGAAATAAAGTAACAATGCATAGTTACTTTGTTTTCCTCCCGTTTGTCATTCCCCTCTGACGTAAAACTCTATTCTTGGAAAAGACATAAGATTGTGGGCAGAGCTGCCAGATCGCGCTTCTGTATTGAGTTTGCGCAGTGCATTAAACAGCGAGTAGCGCGAGAATAAAAAAAAACCATTAAAAATAAAATATTAAATGTACTATAACAATCTAGTTTTTTGTTTATTGACAAACTGTAATCCGTAATGTTTTTTCCTATTTTCCTACTCCATTACAAGCAATCAAATTTCAATACAAATCATTTAGATATATAATATACAAAAATCTTTAAAAACGTACAAAATTCTCCAAAACCTAAAAATATACATATAACCCCCAAAAATAAGTCGCCATTTAAAAAAAAATGCATAGATTTCAAGAAGATAAACAGAATTAGGTAAACATTTTTCTCGTGTTCTACTTGAATATGTATTTAAAGCAAATACGGATTTTAATTGAGTAGAATAAAAATTAGTTCATCGAGAATATTTGACGGAAATAAATTTTTTTCTACTTGTTTTTTAACGGTTTTTTTTAAAACTGGATTAGGTTTCAAACAATGATTCCAAAAGAAGTAAATCTTTTGGCTGGTTTTTTTTCTAAAAGTAAAAAAAAGCAATGAGCGGTAATAAAAAAATAAGGCGCTAATTATTAAATGCTTTTATTTATTATTTTTAAAAGTACGTTAACAATATTTCAGCAGCTGTATACAATTAAATGTAACAATACATCGTTATAAATTTATTTTGCGACGTTTTACAATAAATGTCATTTCCTACTATAACAGCTCTTTAAAAAACATTTACAATATACAAGTAGCTTTGTAATTATATAATAATAAATATACGCAACAAAACCCTAAAATTGAGGTGAATATATATAATTATATGTGACGTACAAATATAAATTACATTTTTTTTTTAAATCATGTAATTTTATTTATTTGTCAGTTTAATTTAAATACTAATAGTTTTAGTATGTCAATCAGTCAAGGACTGGTCGATGACTGGTCAATGACTCGTCTACGATTGATCAATGACACTATAATTGAATTTATAACATTTATAATTACAATAACCGGATTAATAATTTATAATGTAAAATATTTCTCCTATGTAATGTATTAAATTACAAATTAATATTTCGTCGACTTTTCTAATAAAAAAAAAAAAAAATGAGAATGTAAAAATCGTATTATATCGTACATTTGTATAAACAGTAGTTTAGAGGTTATTTCGAAATAAGATTATTTTTAGGCACATATTTCTCAACGTCAGCCTGTGTCTATGATAAATTGGATAAAACTTTACAAAAATTAAATTGTAAAACGAAAATGTTGACATTCGACTAAAAACGAAAGCGATTGCAAACAATGTCAATAACTATTTTTTAGTTTTTTGTTTTAATATCGAAAAATATATAATATATATAAATGAAAATACGTTTTTCAATATTTGTCCGCACTTTTCGACAAAAAATGATAAAATACACTAGACTATATAGAATATAAAAATAGGGTTATGTTTAAAATACCTAATACTCTTTTGACACTATATCTTAAAGTCAGGAGAGGAGATTTATTTTATTTCATAATTATAAGATTCTTATATACTTTCATTCAGAATTTCAGTTTTTTTTCTTTTTTTTTAATATGAATTACTTTATCACACGTTAATGTACAATTTATTAGGAGTACGAGCTCTGTATTGCCCGAAAAAAAGCTCTTTGAGTCACTCTTCTCGTTTAAAAGTACAGTAGGTAAGTAAAGCATTATTACTTATAGCTGTTAATCTATTTAAGTCTCAAAAAATTTTTTTTACACATTATTAAGCTGCTGAAGGGCACATCTTTGGTCGTTACAGCACTTAATTTAAGCATCTACACAATAATTACATTTTTACCTCTACAAATGAACCCCAAATAAGAGAAAAATTATTCTTGAAAACTTCAAAAAAAAAAAAAATACATTTTCTGCTTTTAAGAAATTTAATAATTTCAAAGCAAATATTTTCTACACAAGAAGCTAATTAAGATTTAAACTTAAATATACGTTCGCATTTAATTACTTGACTTTATTTTGATTTTTCTTTCATCTTTCATGAAATAACTGTAGCAAAATTATTTCAATTTATAAATATATTATTATTAATAGTAAAAAAATAGAATAGAATGTTTCTTATATTTCTGGAAAATTCCAGTGAAAAAATATTAATGTATATGAGAAAAGCGACAAAATTGAGCTCGACTTATATCTTACTGTAAAGTATTCAACGAAATAAAGAAAAAAATTATAAAAAATAAATGTTTGTAACCGCAATATACACTATTAAATGGATATTCAGTTTTTTATTTGTCATTATTTTAATCCTACACTTAGTGAACTTTTTTTTTAAATTAACAATTACTTTGGGATTTTAAATTATGTAAGAATGTTTTTTTTCTATTTAAAAATTATCCAATGTTAGAAAAGATCGTAAATATATTGATTTTCATTCTGGTTATATAATATGGAAGAACCTAATGTTCGCTATTCTTCTAAAGAAAGAAACTGGAACAAAATAGTTTATTAAAAAGAGATCAGAATTAAAAATTGTTCTTACTTTTTCATTTTTAAATCTAGTCTTATCTCTAAAAATGTTAATTAATATTAAAAAGAGATAATCCATTAGGTATAAAATTTTTACACTATTAAGCAAATAAGAAGACATTCAAGCTTGGCATCACTTATTTTATAGTTAAAATTGATCCCCATTTTGGTGGCATATTGATAACAAAAACTGAAAAAACTTCCCTTACGCTGAAAAGCGTGTATTATTACTTGAACGGCCTCTAATTTAATTTTCACTAAAACATAACTTTCTACTAAAATTAACGAAATTCATGAAATCATGTAATTCATGAAATTACTAAAATTGATAAAATAAGTACACCATCTTTCTTTTTTTTTAAAGAAACAAGTAAATTTTCGAATAAAGACTAAAAATCTCTTCTTACGCCCTTCAAATAACTTTGAAGTTTAAAATGTCTTAAAAAATATTGAACACGTGCAAGGCACTATGTTATTATTATTATTATTTGCCTGTTTTTCTATCACATTTATTCAAAGTTGTTAATTTGTTATTAATAGTAATAGTAGTAATAATAGTATTAGTAATTCGCTACATAGTTTTCTAAAAGTACAAAATATTGCTATGAGTTTACGAAAAAGAGTTTAGTGAATGAATTCAGAATAACTTTGAAGCAATTATTATCGGACCGGAATTACTAAATATATAAGTAAAAATGTGCAAAGCTATCACCAAAATTGAAATAAAAATTAATTCGAGCAAGCGTGTTATGTAAATTAAAACCTAGTTATTAAATTTCATATTCAAGTTCGAAAAAGACAATATGAAAATCTATTCATATTTATTGTCTATTGACATTCAATTGGAATTGAATTATTCCTATCATGATAAATTTCATTAAGAAAAGGACATTTTTTCCTAAACTTTTCGTGAAATTACGATTTTTAAATTCTGTATCAATGTATAAAAATTGTAAAATTTATCTACTTATTTATATTTCAGATCTTTGAGCAATCCAATATTTTTTAAATCGCTATTGTCTTAATACCGATTATTGTAAGAGTAGAACAAAAGCATTTGAGGCAAATTTGCGACAAGAAATTGATTCTATTGGCTTTATTTCAATTAGTAGACCATTTTAGTAGCTAAACGCCATCTTATCGCAAACTTGATTCAAAAAGTCACGCTATTTTCTACTCGTAAAGAGGAGATTATGCAGTGAAGCGATATTTACTGAATAAAAGTTAATAACAAAAACAATTTTGCTCCGCTTTTCTTTCAACTCTCGAATTCCTCCGATTTTAACTTTTTCCGACAATGAATAATTTGCCTAATTATTGATTTAACATTCGTTTTACATTAAAAATATTTACAGACGATTCAAATAACAAGTAATTGACTACTTGTTTGAATTTATTAAGAAAGTTATTCAAAAATGTTGATTAGGTGTCAAATATGGAAAATGTGTTACTTTGTAAAATTAGTAGATGTAGAGAAATGTTTTCTTTTCGAAAATTGATGGAAAAATTCCACTCTGTAGTTTCATTTGTGATAAAGTAGTGTCAATTTTCCATTTGTGGTTGTAATTTTTTTTTACCTTCAAATATTCATATCGTAAAGATGAGACGAAGCACCGACGACGGAAGGTATTTGACAGCCACGTCGCACCAAAAGACGAACAGACGGACCGCCGTTTCGTATTATTTCGATTGCTTCAGTGTGCGTCATGTTCTTCGTATTGATGCTATTAATTTCGATAATCTGATCGCCGACCTGTTAAAAAAGAAAATAGGAAATTATTAAATTTGTAAGTGTTATTAAAATAACTTTAAATTCTCGAAAGCTTATTAGAGAAATAAATTAATTGACAATTTAAATTCATAAAAAAAAGCTGTGTTTCAATTGTTTTACTCTGAGTCTGTTGTCCACTGATGCCGGACCATTTTCCGCGATTTGCAAAACGAACAATGGCATATTTTGGAATTCGCGCCCTCCACGAATACTGAAACCAAAACCCCGTGTTCCTCTGGTCAATTCGACGGCGTGATATTGTCCTCCATCTCCATCAGCCGCGGATTCATCCTAGAATTATTTTTTTATTTCCTAAATTTAGTAATAATTCCGACGACTTAAATTACAAGGAAAGATTAATTAACGAACCTTGAGAGGAGAGGTACTGCCACAACAATCATCGAGCGGATAACCAATAGTCAAAGTCACCGAATATCCCGAGTCCTTGATCAAATTGACAATATCCTTGTGACAGACATTAGTGATGTCGACATGATTGACGGCGAGAATATGATCGCCAATATTCAGTCTTCCGCATCTTTCAGCCGGCGAGCCTTCAATAATTCTGCCAATCGTGGAACCGGCTTTATTCACTGAAGAAATGATGACAAATCCAAAGCCCTCATTCTCCATTCGGTTAACTGTCACGTCGTAAGGATACTGCTGATTCATCTGCCCTCCATAGGATGACTGTATGTTATCACGCAAATGCTCCTGGATATTGATGCGCCGACGAATGCCGAGAGTGACAACGCCATTTTGTGCGGCGGCTATCATTAACTGAACAACGTGACGATGTGACGAATTCATCACGCTCTCTCCGTCGACAGACATAATTAGATCACCGGTATTTAGACGATTGTCCAAGTCCGCTGCACCACCGGGGACAATGTGACCAACGGAAACCTGCTGAGCGTTTTATTTTTATCGCATATTGCTACTGTCTATAAACTTGTCAAATTAATTTCAATTCAAGATAAAAAAAATTTTTACGTTCACTTTTAAGAGACTAACCTGAGATCCTTCCTCGGTGCCTCCGACTATTCTAAAGCCGAAGCCAGTATCTTGTCTAACTAAAGTCACTAACGTCTCGATCCATTCAATATCGGGAATTGTCGGACACACCATGTCGCTATTGTACTGTGGATACCTTTAAAATAAACGAGTTATTAAAAATACAATCAGAAAAAAGAAAAAATATTAAGAGTAAACACTAACCGTGGTGTAGAACTGGAATGTGGCTGTTCATGTTCGAAACTAGTCGTCTCTTTTCTCTTATCCCAAATTTCGCCCGTATCGACATTCTGCTCCTGTCCAATTGCATAAGAATTGAAGTCCTGTTCACTGAACTGAGAATGTGTCTGAACAGCGTAGATATCCTTGTAATAATTCGAATGTACACCTCCATTTTGCTTAATATTTTCCTGATGTGGAGAATAAACTTCATTGCTTATGTTAAACTTATCAGCCGCCGCCCATTCTCTCTTGATCGCATTTCTCTCATCATTCAAATTGGTCATAGTCGTGAAATTATCGGCTAAACTGCTAATATTCGATTTATATGGATCTGTGTAATATACACCGTGATTATAGTCGGAATATTTAAATCTATTGTCAAGTGGATTCATGTCATTTTCATTTGGTAATTCATTCCAATTTTCTCTGCCCATATCGTCTGGCGACTTGAGATGTGTTCTAGTGTCGATTAACGGTGTCTTTGGCCGTTGCGGCACTATTGTCTTTGTTTGTGTACTGTAAATATCGGCAGTTGGTGTTTTACTGCGAAAAAAGTCGTGTGGACCTTTCTCCTTCTTCTCCTTAGGTTTTGGAAACATTCGCTGAACGTAAATTAGAGCCTCTTGATTACGAGGACAATCTTTTAGGACATTAACCACCTCTGAATGGCACATGTTTCTCACATTAATGTCATTTATATTGACGAGAATGTCGCCCTCCATTAATCGCTTGCAACGCAGGCCGTCTAAAATTTTCTTCACTTTTTGACCCTGAGCTGAATCGGCTATTGTGAAGCCAAAGCCCATCACTCCCTTCACCACTGGAATGCTGAGGAATTCTGGCTTTGACGACAATGGGGAATCCTTAAGTTCGCTTAGATCGCCAGTTTCCGAGAGAAGAATGTCAGTGCTACTTGGTCTTTTGATTGTATTTATTTTGTCCGAAATGCAAAGATCCGGCATTGAATTAACTGACGTTGTTGCTAAATTTTCGCCATTCTGCATATTGTTCACGGGCAGGAAGGATGTGTCCATGAAATTGAATGGACCCACGGATTGCATACGGGTATCTAGGTCCATGTACATTCCAGGATCTTCACTTGACAGATCTAATGATGCAAATAAATAAAGTACTAACACTATTTCAACGAAAGTGGAACATTTTTGCGAAATAATTCTCACCTGGTGCATTCACCGCGATTGTCGTAACAACTTCCGTGTTCGGATCATTTGGATCGAAGGGCAGAGGATAACCTCGACAGACTTCCAACGAAACTGTGTCCCCGGTGTTAATTGATTTAAATACATTAACCATTTCATTGTGTGTAAAACCCAATACGCAGGTGTCATTAACATAAACCAACACATCTCCTGAAAATAAAAGTGTTGGAAAAAAATGCATCGCGATCTTAGTTTATTAAAAGAAATAACTTTACCAGTTTGCAGCTTTCCATCAAGCCAGGCGGGTCCATTGGAGACGACACTTTTTATTTGCAAAAATTCCTCCACAGAATCATCGCCACCGACAATTGTGAAGCCAAGACCTCGTGAACTTTTTATCAGTGACGTACGAATTCTCTGTCCCTTTAGTTTCTCCGGATTTCGCGTGAAATTCGGACTCTTTCTCTCGGATAAATTTTGTTGTGCTCGCTTCGCTTGTAACACTGGATTTTCGTATTGAGTTCGACGATTCACGTGGTCGATAAAATAAGTACCGTATAGAGTGTCGTCGATTTTCTCCCAACCGTAAGGCAGTTCGTCATCAAGGCACTCTTCGAGAGATTGTTTTTGAAATTTCGACAGCCGAGGATCGAGCCAATGAGAAGTTCCCGTATTGTGACTGAAAAGCGCAATTTTTTATTTGAATTCTTTTTTTTAACGACTCTTTGATAGTAAATTTGATTTTTGGATAAAATTCTAGAATACTTACTCAATGAAATAAATTTCTCCAGAGTCGGTGTAAGCCTTTTCCCAATTTGACGGAAGTGGTCCCAATTGATCTTCAGTTGCGTTGTGACGATTTCGATTTCTGTGTTCGTGATCGAGACCTAGTCCCTGATCCATTGAACCGGTGCTGTACAAATAATTTGGAGGAACACAACGACCGGAACCTTCCGGACCACCGAGTGTCATCATTTCGTTATCCATATTGTTCTCTTAATTTACAAAAAAAAATTTATTACAAATTTGCCAATAAATAGAATAGGAAAAATAGAATTTTACACACCATCACTTTGCTTGTCGATAGGTTTCAAATTATCAGTCTTAGTTGCCATTTTTGGAAACATTTGCATAACTTCTAGTATTCTGGAATAATAACTTCATATTAGTGTACAAAAAATTCATAAACAATTTCTTAACATATTTTTTGAAAAAGGCCAATTACAAAATTCTCTTTTTCAAGACGAAAAAAAGTTCACAAAGAAATATTTTGTAGAAACTTATTTTTTAAAGAATTGAAATTTATTTCGAGAGTACATCAGAAAAATTCCCAATATAGTGAAAACTGTGTCGTTAATATTATCGAAAGGGAGAAGAACTTTTGTAAGCGACAATAAAAATAATGCACTTGTTTCTGCGAATTGACTGTTAAACTGTACTTATAACTAAATGAAAGGTATGAGCCGAGACCAGTTTACCATCTGGTCAAACTAGTAAATTATCAGAGAGAGACTCAACTTAGCGAATAAGTATTAGTATAATGTGAAAATAAAAGATTTTATCTAATTAGATTTTTCTTCCGCTTATACTCGAAAAACAGAGATAAAAATCTTAATTATTCCCAAAAAGCAAACAATGCAAGTTTCGAGCTCTTCAAACACCGTTTAAAAAAATATTTGTAAATATAGATAACTAAACCTTTTATGAAAGTTTCTACAAGCTAATATCGTGTCATACGTTGAAAAAAATCAGAAAGCAGGTGCACAAGTCCCATGCATCCTGTTGAAGTATATAATGGGAAAAGTAATTCATAATCATAGACTACTTTAATTTACATATTTTTCTCCAACATTTACAAAAGGGAATTTTTTTTCCCATTTGACAAAAAATTTAGTTCCTTAATACCGAAAAATGAAAAATTATAAACATTCTAGACATTTTTATAAAAAATTTACTAACATAATTATTAAATTCAGGTTTCAATTTGACTCTCCGTGAGTTAAAAAACAAACTACTTACTCGTTGCAAATTTTTTTTTTTTTATTATATGTTCTTCTCACGCATGCTGTAAAATATTTCGGCACTGAATCATACACAGAAGAATTGATGGAACATAATTATTATTTATGAAAGAAGAGTAAATTCTTATGAACGATTTCGTTCATTTTTCACATGAGAATCATTAAACTTGGACATATTTACAGATATTGAAACTGCAAAAACTGCGAGATTATAATTCATATATATATATATATATATGTATACATATATATCAATATGTCAATAATGCCACTCAATGTCCGACATATTTGAAACTGCACAACACAAACACACCAAACTACTGTGTGTACAAGTTGGTGTGTGTCGCAGTTCGGTTCGGATCACTGCGCTTTCGGAACTCGGTAGTGGGGGGAGGAACTGTACACTCTTGTTCAACGATGAACACAAGAACACAAGAGAAATCTGTTGAGTACAGTAGTGTGTCGCGATGTCTTCCTGCTTTGAGCAGGAAGGATTTTTTTAAAGCTCATTTCACACTAATGTTCGCGAGAGATAGAAAAGGAGAGAAATATATCCCTGTCTTCTTCTAACTTACGCTTTGCGTTCGTTCTATCCCCGAACTTTTGTGAATAGACTTTTGTTGCTTCACTGTAGAATCAACTTAAGCTTAAAGGTGCTTTCATACCACATTAAAATTTTGACATCTGTGTTTTTAAATTTAAAGAGAGTAAAAGAAAGTAATGTTTGTATATTACAAGATTCGTTGAAACTTCTATTAAATTATACTTGTTTTTGAAAAGAATTTTTAATTTCAGTATGGTTAATAATGTGGAGGCTGAATGTTCGTTTGATAATTGGTATAAAAGCTTCTCTAAGGAGTCTCTAGAAGCAATTATTCTTCCATTAACAGCGGAGATTTTAAAATATTTGGAACATGATGCATTTATCCTTCCAAAAGAAGCGACGAGCAAAATTGCATGCAATTCAGAATGGTCGGATGGTGCATCAGTCACTGAAGATTCTTCAAATGTAAAAAATACTTTACTGTATCACGTAAACAAACGTTTCGAAAAATATAAAAATTGTTTTTCTCTTCTTCTAAAGGAACCGGAGAATACACCAAGTTTTCCGGAACTCAGTCAGAAAATTCAACAAGCTATCGACGAATTTCAAGCTATTTTCATAAAATCAAATTGGAGTACACCAAGTGTAAGAGAATTGTTTCCTACTTAAATTTCTATTTTCAATGGCAAACATTAATTAGAAAATAAAAATTTAAGGATGCCACGTGGGTCACGCCGACCAAGTCATTAAAATGCACTTCCTTGGAAGACGTTTATTTGCTGTTGAAAAGTTCCGATAGAATATCGAGAGATTTGAGTAAACTAAGAAGTTGCAGTGATAACAAAAATCCCCTCAACTTCTGTTTAGTGGTGAAAAAATGGAGGGAAATTAATCCATGCACCGAATTTCGTTGTTTTGTTATTGAAAACGAATTAGTTGGTAAGTATTCACTTACTCTTCGCTCGACTAGAAATAAGTAATTATTTTTATCAAATTTAAGGAATATGCCAAAGAGATGTTTCACAATACTACAGACATATAGAATCGGAGAAGTATAATATTCAAAAAGACATAACGACTTTATTTAACGAACGAATTAAGGATAGATTCAAATTACAAAATTGTAAGTTTTCGAATATTTAATAACTGCTTTTTTTAAATTTTATAATTCTTGTAACTTTAAGTTTAATCTTTTTTAAGTAATAAGTTTAATGATTTTCGACTAGATTCATTTGACGTTATACGTTACAAGAAGGATAAAGTAAAAATAATAGATTTTGGACCAATGAACGAATCGGTGACGAATGAAACTTTGTTTACCTATCAAGAATTATTGAGCGAGATAGAAATTACCCCCGAATTCAGATTCATCGCCGAAGAAGTTGGTGTTCAACCAAAAAAGATTAATCACGTCTGTGTACCACGGGAAATCAACGACTTTTTTCACTCAAGTGGAGAAATGTCCGTAATCGACACTCTACGAGCGGTAAATTTGATTACATTGAAATTTTCTTTTTTTCCTTTTTTATATTTCTAATTCTACTTCTTTTCAACAGGAAGTTGAGTCTCAAGAAAGAGCTCACGAAACTGACGACGAAGAATCTGAACAAAATAGATAAATCTTCATTTCCGATTATAAATAAATTTAATTTTTATATTTAACGTAGTATTATTTTTAGTAACAACAAAAACCACCTAAACGATAAGGGATTTTTAAAAAAAGCCAAGAAATTATATTGAGCACTCGGTAAATAATATTTTATTAACTGTTTATTATGTTACAAAAATATTAATAACACAAGTTTTTTTCTTTTTTTTTTATTGCTTTTAGTGTACTGACGTTAACAGTGCATTTTTCGTCAATGTTTTTTAACAATTTTAATCAAATCGAGACATTTTTTTTTATGAACACTACTGTACATCTTAATTTTTAACGCGACATTATTGACATTTATTGCGAATGAAAAAGAACATAAATCACAAATATTTTTTTAACCTTACTCAATCTTTTTACTTTTCTAAACACAGAAATTCAAATGTATTTGATAAAGAAATATACGAGAAGTCATAACAAATCCTCTTTTTCTTGAAGTAGTTTTCAAAAAATGAATGAAAAAAAACTATCTAGTTAAAAATGAAATTGAATTTAAAAACAATTTAAATCTGTTAGGCCTTTATATTGAGGTTTTTTTTTAATTCTTTTGATAAATCTATCTTTAAAAAGAAAAATGTTTTTAAAATACTTGTAAAAAGATATTAAAAATCTATATAATAGAAATGATAATTTTATCACTTATTAAAAAGTTGTTTGCTCGTCTATTTTCATGAATTTATGTACACAAATAACCGCTGTATTTGATACAATATTTGCTTTTCTCAGTATACTAAAAAAAATGTCATTCGAGTGCTCTTTATTGCACTTTGATTATTTTTTTTTTCTTTTCTGTAAAACGACAGTTAAAATGAAAATATAATAGAATCTCGATCGGTGAGCAAGGTTAGATTGCAGGGAGGGAATTTTCATTGACACAGCGAAGAAATTACAATGTGAAAAAACTAAGTTTACCTTGTCTCACTGATTAAGCGTCTAGTATAAATATTTTTTTTTCTATTCTTTCATTATTGACAGTAGTGAAATGTTCCTACCAATTTTTTCATCACTTGGAATTTTGTATATGAAACTCTATTATGGTCGTAACACTTTTTAAGTATCGATACCCTTAAAAAAACTATAAAGTAACAGTGAAACAAGCAATGTTTAAAAATTAAAATCACTAAATTGTTTTTGCTTCTAAAATATACTTAAAAAAAAAAAAATGTTTACTGAATTCATGGATCACGTCATTTGCTAGTACAGTTGAGTGGTGTGTGTCTCTAAAATATATTATGTTTAGATTTTAAGTGAATAGTAAATTCTTTTTTTCTATAATTATAATAATACTTAATATAAACTTTTGTGCATTGAAATATGAATGAAAAGATCATTAGTGATGATAGTTTTCAATGCAAAAAGTAAGTTTGAGAGTACGTAACATAATAGTACTTTTTTTGTGGTTTTACTGATTTATGAAGACTATAAACTTCACAAGATAAGGCTCTATAAAATATATAGTTTAAAAATTACCTCTATTTAAAAATTACCTTTTTCTTTATAAATAACACGAGAATGAAATGTTTGAGAAAGCATTTTGTGTTTTTCTCAATATTTTCATTTATGTTTTCACATATTATTCCAGTCGATTTAGTTTTCAGTATCTGTGAAAGCAAAGATTTATTAGAAATTGTTTAATGTTTGTGACGCGCTCCGAAGAATTTTACCTAATGAGCAAATTAAAAACAACTTTGAGTTTTTGGGTAACTTTCTTCGGAGCGTGACACGGGGGAAAAAAAAGAGAAAATTGATTGTTGCTGACCGGTAATAATTAGGCTTGAAAGGACCAGCCTTGTTAAGGCCCATGTATTTCGCCTGTTCATCGGTAAGCTCCGTTAAATGTGCATCAAACGTGGGTAAATGCAGGGACGCTACATATTCATCTGAAAACATGGAAAGATTAAAATTACGTCTCATAAGAATTTTATCAACGATCGTTCATCTCGATATTTTCTTTTGTCAATAAGAAAACTACTCTCTAAACGAAATACAACAGAAATACGAACCCATCTTCTTAGGCAGTAGGTAAACGTCACTTTTGTAGCGTCCCGATGGAGCGTTAAAAAGTTCAATTAATGCCAAAGCTTGAGTGGCGGCCGTGATAGACACGACGAAGGACGGAAGACTGGAGCAGGAGAGATTGACCAAACGACCCTCCGCTAAGAGCACTATTCGCCTACCGTCTGGCCAAATCACATGATCCACTTGCGATCTCACTTTCTCCCATGTCAAATCAGGAGTACGTAAACTATTCTGTTAAATGGGAAGAAATTTTTTCGAATCAGCTCAGTCATAGGAGACACGGAGAAAGCAATCACACCTTTGAAAAATTTTTGAGAGAAACGTACAATATCTATTTCTGTATTGCTATGGCCCATGTTGCAAACGACACAACCATTTTTCATCTTATCCATGTGCTCCCGAGTGACGACATTCTTATTCCCAGTGGCTGTTATCACGATGTCCACGTTCCTGATCACCTCATTCAATTTCATCACTCTGTAGCCGTCCATGCTGAAAATAAAAATTATTTATTATTTTCAATATTGAAACATGAAGGTTTTTTTTTTTTTTTTTTTGTAAAAGGAAAACTCACCTGGCCTGGAGAGCACAAATGGGATCGATTTCAGTAATATACACAATACAACCTAGTCCTTTTAACGCTTGACAGCAACCTTTTCCCACTTCTCCATAGCCGCAAATAACGACCTGTTTGCCTCCAAACATAACGTCGGTAGACCTTTTAAGACTGGAAAAGAATTCATTGTACTATTTTTTCAAGCCTTGGATCGACTTTAACGAACTGATTTTTCTTTACTTTTTCAAAAAAATGGCTTTTTGTAATTTTTATTCTATTTTGACTATTACCTATCGAGAATACTCTCTCGGCAACTGTAAAGATTGTCGAATTTGGTTTTCGTCACACTATCGTTAACATTCATGGCGGGGACGGAAAGCTTGCCAGCTTTGGATAATTGATATAGTCTATGTACACCTGTAACACTCTCCTCGACGATTCCTGCAAATTTGAGACGGGGAATTAAAAATATATTGCAATTCACGTTATAATGTCAACGTGCAGTGACGACTCGATTTTAAACAAACCCTGAATCATTTTAAACATGGCGTTATATTTCTTCAACATGAGATGAGTGGCGTCTCCTCCATCATCCAAAATCATATTAGGCTGCCAATTTTCCGCCGCTATACATTTGTCTATGCACCACCAAAAATCCTCCTCAGTTTCGCCTCTCCATGCAAACACCGGATAGCCAGCGTGAGCTAGAGCGGCGGCCACTTCATTTTGCGTCGAATAAATGTTGCACGCTGCCCATCTCACCTGAGCACCAAGTTCCACCAGTGTTTCAATCAAAACTGCCGTCTGCGCATTTATGTGAGTGCATCCAACGATCTTCGCATTCTTCAGAGGCTGTAAAGAGAAAAAAAATTGTTTCTTAGATTAATTCGGTACAAAAAATAAATTAATAAATAATTAATTAATTATAATCAATAAGCAATAGAATTTTCACCTTATCATCGGAAGCACGTTTCCGAAGAGCCATGATTCCCGGCATCTCCTGCTCGGCAATTTCAATCTCCCTGCGTCCAAATGCATGCTGATTGATATTCCTCACGCAAAAGTCAGTGAAGCCTTTTTCCGTCTTCTGAATTTTCTCACGCGGTGAAACGTCGTCTTCATCGGATGAGCTTCCTGTATAAGATGCTAAAGTACGATCGGCGCATCAAAAACGATGAATGTTAGTCGAAATATGCACGCAAAAACGTTAAAATATTAGTTTGGAGATTGCTATTTTTTTCTCTCAATATTTTTCAGTAAAAAAAAAAATTATATTCCTCTTTTGCAAAATTCGAAAACAAAGAAATGCAACGAAACAATGTTTGGAGTTTTTTTTTTCTTACCAGAACTGTAACTATCAGTGCTGCTTGCGGACAGAGAACGGCTGCGATATCGACTCGATTTCTTTAAAGCTCCTGACTTGCTTTCCTATCAATGTTAGGGAAAAATTTTTTTTTTTTAAATACACACAACACACAATCTATAAATATAAACTTCTTCTATTGCAAGTAATGTAAATAAACTACAAATAAAATTAATGAGACTATATGTATGTAATTATTGCAATTATTATGTATTCAATATTGCACATGAAATATTTTCTCGTATGCGGGAATTGTAAAGAATTTTACTCAAAAAAAAAAGTTTCTGCAAATTATCGACTTTAGTGATAAAGGGAAAAGATGTATTTTTACAATTGAAAAGTGCGTTTCTCGTGGCAAAAAAAAACAATACAATAGAGGTGTATTTGTGTAAAACGCTTATTGTGCTTCACATTTAAGAAAAAGGACTGAAAAGCAATACTGACAATAATGAAAGATGTTTTTTTTTATATAAACTTGTTACATATACATAGCGAACAGCTACAAAAGTTTATTTGTCGATTCACATATGTTCTTACTTACTAATTTTGTTCTCGGGCCGTGAAAGGCATTATTTGATGCCTCTAGGCTCTGAAATCACAACCACCATTTCATAATTTTAAAGTATTATATTTTTATCATGTCCACAGAAATAATACAGTTACAATCACGTTTTTTATTAAATTGAAAATGCAATAAAAATCATCCCAAGAGTAAAAACAATAGACAATTAAAAAAAAGGATTTTATAGGTTATTTCACAAGGTTCACAAGACTTACAAGATTTACAAGAATCGCAAGATTCACAAGAATCACAAGAATCGCAAGGCAAAAAGGGTAAAAAGTTATTTTCTATTTTAAAAAAATAATAAACTGTAAAATTTGTGTAGAAAATAATAAAAATATAGTGTGTGCATTTGATATTAATTCACTTTTTTTTTAATTGGATGACATTTTTTTGAGTTAAAATAGAAATATGAGAGAAAGAGAAAATCTACAAACTTGTATATAATGAAAAAATATTCTTCTATATGTAAAATAATATAAGCATTATTATTTTTAGACGATACTACAGCTAAAAAGATATAGGTATATAGGTAAATATAAGTATTAAGTGTCATGCAAATATTTTTATCATTTCATCGAAATTTTCGATTTCAATAAAAAAAGAAAAACCTTTTGTTAATATTGTATGATAATTGAAATATTATTTTTAGCGTGAGAATAAGTGGAAACAAAATGTCATTATTGTGAATACAAATAAATGTAATTATATTGTTACAAGTTAGTATGCAAAAGCATTTCAAGTATTAGTAGAATACAAAATATTCTTTTATAATGAAAAAACAACCACTTTTCGTACACGATCTCCTATTTTTTGTAAATTGATTATATTTGTCTGAATAAGAAATATTTACTATACTTCAAAACAGAAAAATTATAAACGAATATATAGTGAATAAAAATACGAAATACGCAATATTCGTAGTATTCTTGAAAATTATTTTCCAACCAATTTTAGTAGAAATGATTTCTAATAACAATAATAGAGCCAAATGGAGCACGAATTTTCATTATAATGTTAATTTAAACAAATACTTTTAGTTTTATCTACCAAAAAAGGTATTAAAGTTTATTTTAGAAAATCTATCTTAATTTAGTTATCAATTTTCTTGTCATTTTGTCTGAATAAAAATAGTAATAGTATAATAAGTAGAAATAACATTGAAATATACAATAATTAGAATTGTCAAATTTTAGTCACGGGTTCTGACGTAAGATAACGAATTTTAAACAAAACAAATGTTTCGTTTCTTAATGTTTTAAGGTTAGAATGGAGAAACATGCGAAATTTACCTTCGTAGCAACTGCTGGATCAGTAACAGGTCCATCGGTGACAGTATTTCTTCTTTCTTTCCCAGAAGAAGTGGTATTCGAAACATCGCTAACGTCAGCCATTTTCAAAACTGGCTCTCTCTCTCTGTCTGTCTCGTTGCTTCCTGTCGAAAGAAACGATATGGCGTTCAGGCGTTAATCTGTCACGAGTTCACGTCACATGTTCAATTAAAGTTACGATTCAGGTCCGACACACCGACTTTCGTAATATGAGCCACTAAATGCCCGTATCTCTTGAAATAATATTGTCCTTCTACTTCCAAATAATAAACGCTCTCTCAATTTACAAAGTTCATATACAAATTAAAATATATTCAACTGTTAGACTAGGTTTTATAAGTTCTATATATATATAGCTATATATACGTGTACTGTATATGTAGAATTTTCTTTTATCAATAACTTGTTTGTAGTTGTAGATTTTGACGTTTTCAAATAAAAGAGACATTAATTAGATACGAATAATCCATATTTATTAGAATTACAACATTCGGGTTCTATAAATAATTTTTCAATTTTAAGAAATAATTACTAAGGTCTAAATACGATTATTTTTCAGGTCATGTAATATTCGAAAGAAACAGCCAATTCTTGAATGGTTTTTTTTTTATTTTCAATATTTTAGAGAACATTTATATTTATATAGTAACATAAATTAAACTTAAAATGCTTCTTAATTCTGTTCATTTTGGGCGAATAAATGTTTACAACCTATAATTATTTATACAAATATTTTTTTTTTTTAACAAAATAAAATTGTTACTCTTCCCCTGTTGCTTGAGCAGAGTCGAGAATTAATTCAAATGAAAATGGTTGAAAGCTATAGCCCATGCCGGCATAGAATTTACTCTGGAATTCCACCCAATGAAGCCTGAGTGTGTGAAGAAAGGCGGACAAGCCCTCCATTAAAACTAAAATACCAACAGTTAAAACTGCCCAAAAGGCAAAAATGGCCCAGAGGAAGAATCCCCCTAACCAACCCTCTTTCACTAATCCATTCTTCATCACCATATTCCATAATACTTCGGAAAGTTGTGCATGCGCGAGGGACAGGGCCCAGAGTCGAAGATACGAAGCAGTGTGAGAGACACTGCCGAGAACGTATTCAATTGTGTGAATACCTTGATGAATGAATACCTCGCTCATATCCTCCTCCTCGTTTTTGTGAACATTTTGCACTTGCTGCTGATTACCACTCGCACCCTCGACGTCACCATTCTCCGTTCCATGATTATTCAGTTGATAGTGCTGCTTCTTTCGCTCCTGCATCATCATGAATGGTTTCGCGAACAGCATCCAGGGAATGCAGAGCAGAGCAATCACCACGAGGAATTTTTGCAAACCCTGTTGTCCGGCGTACATATTCTCCTCGCACGGCTCACGACGAACGCTCTTATTGAACAGAACCATGTTTATAAAAGTGATGAGAACGGAGGGAGCGCAATAGGGTCCGTGCTGCTCGTCGCCATACGGATAGTACTTGATCCACTTGATGAACATCAAAAGCACCATGTAGAAGAAGAGGAACAACAGAAATATAATCTGCGGTATGAATTCGCAAATAACGTTCAATCTCTTTTTAAAGTACATATGATTCCAAAAGCCGACCATTATTCCAAAGAACATGTGAATCACGCCGAAGATAATGGAGATTTTCATCTTGTACGAGTTGAGAAAGATGATTTTGTTCTCGGCCAACTGCCAAATGGGGTCCATTCCAAAAGGATAGGGATACTTGGAGTAGTCGGTTGAATTTGGATTCAGTTGTAGGTGCGGATTGTCTTGGAGAATTTTTAAGTCATAGTTCACGCTCCAGTAGGAGCCGAATATGTTCAGGGACTTGGAGAAAACGTCGTTGTAGATCAGACCCGTGTACATCGAGAACAGACCCATGAGGAATATAATGTAGCGTCCGCCGAAGAAGATGTTCCAAATTTCGTTATCTGATTTCTTGGCGGCAAGGGGCTTCTCCTTGAGCACCATCCAAGCACCAAATAGAAACATGATTAGGCCATGTCCCGTGTCGCCGAACATAATGGCGAAGAGAAATGGAAATGTGATTATTGTATAGGGTGCGGGATTCATTTCTCTATAGGACGCAACGCCGTAGGCGTCTATCAACGCTTGGAAACCACTTGTGAATTTATTTGTGCGATTGTACGTGGGTGGATCCTCGAAGGTGTCCATCCGATTTAGAATCGGTGGAACGGAACTACCACTACGTTCCGTGCCTCGACGCAAAGCAAGTTGAATACTCTCGATATCCAACAGTGGCACCCAACACTCAGCAATTAGACACTTCTGGGTGACATCCAAATTAAACAGATTCAACGTGTGGTAAATTGCCTTTATCTTTCGGACCTTGATGAACCAGTTCTTGAGATTTTTCGCCGCAGCGACCAGAACACGATGACGATGATCCTGTGTTTGACCCAAAACGGTGTTTAGATCCTCGATTCTTGTCATGACGCCCATTGCCATTTCTCGTCGATCTGTCGGTGCCTCCGGACAGGGATACAATGTCGCTCGGAATCCCTCGCAGATTTTTTTCACACGCGTCTTCAGCTGATCGCCTTGGAAGAAAATAATGAAAACTGACTTGTAGACCTTGTCGCCGGTTGTTGGGTCCTCGAGGGGCGTTTCGATTTCCGCCTGACGGAGAAATACGTTTCCCCGACAGGCGCGCCACAACATTCTCTCGAAGGCGGGAATTCGCTCTCGGAGAATGACACCGGCGACGAAGCCCAACTGAACGGGCCCCAATGTCGATTGGCGAGCAATATTGTCGTCGCTGATTAAAGCTCGTGTCATGGATTCCGTTGAATTCAAACCAGCGTGCTCTTGCTCGTCGAAGAAGACTTGTGTTTTACGGAGAATATGCTTGAGTTCGGTTAATTCGAGGAAATTACGCTTAAGTGCCTCGGCATTCTGATTCACTTCGCGAAGTTCGTTTTCTAATTTCTCGAAAGTCGCTTCTAAGTCGATCATTTCACGTGGTTGGGGTGCTTCAGGATTGTCGCCTGTATCAAGCATTGGAATGCCGTCCTTCTTTATTTCCTTCTCTAAATAACGCAGTTTCCGCTCCATCTCATCACATCGGCGTACTTCGTTTACAAATTTACGTTGGAATGCATTTACATCTGGATTGAGATCTCGGAACTGTACCAGTCCCAATTCGCCCAGTTCCGATACACAAGCGTATGCTGCTTCACTCTGTAGAAAGAGTTGACATAGTGTCATTTCCTCACTTCTGAATAATGATCCCATTTTTGCTGTTCGATTCAAACTTTTGTAGACACTTTAATACCGGGGCTGAAACAAAAGAAATTCACCTATATTCCCCTGTCGAATTTTTCAAATTCATTAAGTCACATGATTCTTAGCCTATATAATTAAAAATCAATTTGACAAAAATAAAATTTCAATATTCCACTGTTTAGTAATCACAATTTTTTTAAAAATATTTTTACAAATCACAAATAAATACCAATGTATGTACGTTTATCAAAAATTTTTCTTATCATTCTGAAAACAAAGTAAAATAAAAACTGACCATGAAATCTTGACCTTGTGGGTTTTTCTGACAAGTGTCTTTTTTAAAAATCATATGGTCTGAAAGGTGTGACAGAGCCAAGGATACAAATACAAAAAGTAATCATTTTTACTGCAATCACAAAGTAAAATCTTGATAGTAATTTCCAAAAAGTCTGAATTCAAAGTTATTTTTCCTTTTTAGATGAAATATTAATAATAAAGAGGAAAATCAAGAAAACAAAACTTACATCAAGGGAAATGACTGAAGCAATGTTCATCAGTTTTTGTTTTGTTTTTCTCCTTCCCTGGAAGAAAAACACCCGGTTCGTTTATTCTGCAATAATACAATTACTTAGTTTCGGAAATAAATGACTGATAATAATAATTAAAACGAAAAGAAGCAAATATTTAAACAATAGTATATACACACCTATCAGATGATCAATACCTAACCATAGTCTCGTGACATCGAGACCGTATTGACGTCAAAAAAGAGAAATCTTGAAAGTATCTGGCTTGCTCTGTCGGTTAGAACAGAGACTATCGCGGGTTCATTTGAATTTCATTCAAACGGAATTTTTTAAATAGTGCATTTTTCTAATGGTTTTTAATTGTTTTTCTAATTCTAAAATACTTATTTATCCTCTGTACGCAAATATTTGTTCACGATTTTCAATTAAAGAGGTGTAAATTTACAATATTAACAATTTGTGCAGTACTTTTTGACATTAAGGAGCTTTCACACCTTATCACCTTTATTGTTAAATTTCAGTTTTGTGATATATATTTTCCTGTAAAGAATACTTTTTTTTTAATACACAAATAGATAATTTAAGAACATAATTGTTACTATTATATTTATTCTGAAAAGAGATATTTTTTAGCATTTATATAGCTAAAATGACAGACATTCGATATTTACGTAAAAATATGTATGAATTGAGGTTAGGGGTCTGTGACTATTATATATTAACAGTTTATTGTTATTATTAACAGTTTGTTGATAAAGGAAAAATAATGCATTTTAGTGATAATAGATGTACATTTTTAATTGCTTATTCTCGATGTGTCGGGATGTGAAAATTATTTTTTCGTGCCTCTTCGGTGCGAGAGATTATTATTCCGCGACACATTTAGTGATCAGTTCAGCAGCGAAGAATTTTAACAAAATTAACGAGAATTCATGGGCTGAAAAAATAATGGAGGCAAATTATGATGAAAATTTGTCTGAAAATCCCTTCTTTCAAGAGCTGCAAACCGAGCACAGGTCAACTTTTGAGAAGGCAATAAATGAAGGTTGGATAATTTGCGTTCCTCGATGCGGCAGTTTTACTAGAGGATCACTTCTGGAGGATGATTTTTTGAGTCATATTTTAATACCGAATGAGTCTAACGAAGAAAAAGGTATGTTTTCAATTCATTCATACAAGATACGAGATTTGTTTTTTATTGTTATTGTTTTCAGGAACATCTTTTCATACGCTCACTGGAAGGGAGGTGAAACTCTGCAATCGTGTCTTGACAATTGAGTACGATATTTCGAAACCTTGTTCATTGCATATGCTCTTCGAGGAGACGTTCTATACGGAAAATCTTCATAAATACGTCATATGGTAATTGTTTGTAATTATAATTCGTTGTGAATAGTAATTTTTAACTTGGTTTTTTTTTCAAGGTGCATTGATCATCCACTGGAGCAGGGTGCTGGTACATCTAGAGATCATGTACCGGTTGTGACGAATCTACGCGAATCGAAGGACCTACTTTGGACGGAAGTGTTAAATAAAAGTGTCCTACAAGATTTAGATGGTGAAATTGAGGAATTTTGTCGAACACACGATTTGGATCAAAAGCCCCTGCACTTGCAGAGAGATTTAGTTGGTTCTTTATACGCGAAGAGTTTGAGAGTTCTGCTCAGGGACACGAGACTACGGGAGAGAACGACGGGCAGTCGATATTTCCTCCAAACGATTAAAATTGCTGCTGAAACGTACATTCTGCATAGTCTGCGAAATATTCTTCCCTCGGCAATTTCGAGTTGTACCGCTTTCGAGGATGCGAACTTGAATAAGATTATTAAGAACTTGCACGAGTTGCAGCTGAAGGATCTTGGAGTGCGTTCGGATCTTTGTGACGGTGTTGCGAGGGGGAAATTGGAATTGTCTAGACTTGATATTTTTAATACAGTTCTGGGAAAGATTGGCTGCCTGAGGAGGGCTATTAAGTTTATCTCGCAGGGGGAAACGTCCGTCTCTTCCGACGATCTTCTGCCGGTGTTAATATTCCTGGTTATTAAGTCGGGTTTGCCGAATTGGATGGCGCAGATTACTTTCATGAAGCATTTTCGATTCTCCGCGAATTCTGTTTATGAAGCTGACGAGGCGGGGTTTTTGATAACCTCCTTGGAGGCGGCGGTTGAGCATGTCAAGTCGGGAGTGTTGACCGGTTCCTCGCAGCCGGAAGCGGACAATGTGGACAATGAGTTTGAGGCTGAGGAGGATAAGAGGGAACAGGTGACGTTGAGTTATTTGTTGAATCGGATAAAGAAGGGCGATTTGGTGGAGGTAAGGAGGATATTGTCGAAGAGGAAAGAGAGGACGAATAGTGATGAGAGTAAACTTTGTCATCCACTGTGTACGTGTGAGAATTGCGAGAGAATTGTGGCAAGAACGTCGCATTCGAATTGGCCGACTTTGAATTCAAGGGACGATAGAGGATTGACTGCGTTGCACATAGCGAGTCTTTACGGTCAAGTGGCGGTTGTTGATTTTCTCCTTCGACTTGGTGCGAATGTTAATGACGCTGACGCTGACGGAGCTACGCCTCTGCACTGCGCTTCGTCGAGAGGCTATCAGAACACGTTGCTCCTGCTCCTACACGCCGAGGCTGATTTGAATGCCACTGATACCAGAGGCAATACACCGTTGCATCTCGCCACTGATTACGGTCACGAGGCCTGCGTGAAAGCTCTCCTCTATTTCGCCGAACAAATAAGACTCACAATCGACGTGAACGCTCCTAATTTCACAGGCGACACACCTCTGCATCATGCCTCAAAATGGGGCTATGCGGAAATTGTCGAAATTCTCCTAGATCATGGAGCGAATCCCAAGGCGATAAATAGACGAGGTTTGACTCCACTCGCAGTTTCTCACAACACCTACGTAACTAGAATGTTACAAAAAAGTAACGATTCATCTCTCCTTCAACGCCCAGTGAGAAGGGAATCAAAATCCGAATCTGCGAAAGAAATCCCAAAAGTGAAAAAAGTAAGTATCTAATGACAATTTAATCTATTTTCTAAATTAAAAACCAAAATGATTTTCAGGACTTTCCCGTAGATGAGAGTCAAAAAATCACTAAACTACTCTCAAGCGTGACAGAGGGTGATCTCTGTCTAGTTTCCTACTACCTAGGCCTAGATGGACCACTGAAAAATGCCCTGGAATCGAAGTCAAACTTTTGTCATCCTCTCTGTACGTGCGAGAAATGTGCCTCGGCCGAGGAGGTTTTCGACAAAGAAGACAGAAAGCCGCATTTGGGAATAAACACTTGCAACACTCAGGGACAAACCTCCCTGCACGTTGCTTGCGAAAATGGACACGTTGAAATTGTCCAATTACTACTAGACGCCGGGGCCAATGTAAACGTCACGAATAAAAGCAAAGGACAAACACCCCTGCACTTAGCGTCATTGAACAATCACCCGAAAGTCGTGAAACTGCTCTTGAATTGCGGCAATTGTAATATTAACGCAAAGGACGATTCTGGAGACACACCCCTGCATCTCATGATCAGGAGTGAAAATTCCAAAATAGCGGAACTATTACTCAGGCATGGGGCAAATGCGCAGAGTAAAAATTGCCACGCAATTACACCTTTGGAAGAAGCCGAGAGCAAATTGTCCAAAGACTCTGAGAATCTTTTCGCTTCTACTCCTTCGAACATTATTAAAATTCTCAAGGAAAATTATCTACAATAATATTTGCCATTATTTACTCCAGTTTTTCTTTATTCCAAGAAATTAACTGAATGGAAAAGCTTGAATAAGTGCCAAAGCTAAATTAGTAAAATGTACATAATATAAATTTTACTCTATAATTGTACATTTAAACGAATTTTCCATTTCTGGAAATTGTGGGTTTGTAGTTTAAAAAAAAACTAATATATATAATAAATTATTCGAAATTGCAATATTTTAATAGTAATATAATGTTATTTATTTTTTATACAAAATTAACATTTGTATAGAAAGTAATGTAAAATCTATTTTCACTTAACACCTATCACTACTATTTAAGAATCGATTTTCCTTTGTATTTACACTCTCACACGAATAATACAACTTTTTACAGTAGACAATTATCACACATCAAAGGCAAAGAAAGTAAAAATTAACATTAATAAAGAAACAATTTTTCTAAATTTAAAAATTTCCATTCCGTACGTTATGAAAAATTTAAACGTATTTCATTAATAGAATTAAAAATTGTGCAATATAAACATACAAAACTTTGTTAAAATTGAAATTTTTAACTATTAAATTTGAGGAAAATGTCCATTCCTAAAAAAAACTTAACATTCACGATACAAATGTGCACATGTTATGCAATTTAAAACTTAGTTCTAATATATCACAAACATTTTTTTCTTCTAATGCTAGAAAATATATTATCTTTTTTTTTGTTGACAGTTTTATCCATTTTTTACAAGACGACACACATAATAAATATATAAATCACTTTTCAGATTGTATTAAATTTGGAATGTACAATACAATCTGTAAATTATAAATTTATATTATAATAAATTCACAATATGCAAAAATATTTATATTGCATAAATCTTTCAATAACTTATTGATAAAAATGATTTTTTTTTGTATTATACATTTATATACAATTAAGAATTTTTCTAATTCTATTTTCGAATAAACTACTTTGAAAATTTTTTCAAAAAGAAAGAAATAAAATTTTTTGCTAAGAAAATGATTTGATTTTTATAAATTTCGATTATTCAGTTTTGCAATTAATAATCTGAAAATTAATATATAAGCTCCTTATAAAATATTTGGAGATTTTTAACTCGATGGTGGTAGTGCCCATTTTATTGGTTCTTCAACTTTTCTCCTCCTGTCTTCGTACTTTTTTCTTTGACCTCTAAATCGCATTCTATTTGGACTCCAGTCGATGGAGTTCTGTGTTCGCCATTGCGGCGTTGGTAATGTTTCGACTGTTTGAATTGTCTTATAATATTGCTCGTCTAATTCAAAGGGAAATTCATAGTTTTCATGATAATATGTTTTGAGATTTGGCTCCATTCGAAACTTTTGCATTGCGCACCAGACATGCGGTAATAAACACGGAAATCTGGAAAGCCAGTAGTCGGTAAATTTTTCCGGAATTTCGCCTAAACTTGATTGTGCCTCGGGTGTTAATTCCCTGTAATGATGTTTCTGGAAAATTTCCAAAAAAATATTAGTGATTATTTAAATAATAATTGATTGTTTCTGAATTCTTTCATAGTGAAAAAATTAAAAACCTCGAATTCTTTTGGTACTTTTCACAAGTAATAATTTTGAAACGAAGAAAAATTGTAATGTAAAAATACCGTATTTACCTTATTTCTAAGTGCTCTGAGTAAGTCTCGAACACTTTCCCCTCGATAGCTTCTGTACTTCCGCAAATCGGTAGCAACTTCGACGTCAATGTGAGATCTCCAGTCACATCTCACTACTTTGTTATTATTTGTCTCTAGTGATCGCAAAGCTGGACTATTGAGTTCGTCCTTCTCAACTCGGTCGCTAATATCCTGTAGGGAAAATTAATTTTTAGAATATGCAAAAAAAAAGAAAAAATTGCAAACGTTGAAAGAAAATTACTTGAAAGAAATTGAGAATTTGTGCCGAGTTCCAGAAAATGGGGAAATTTTGAACAGCAGTCGCCGGCGGTCGATCTGTAGGATTACTATCTATCATTGCTTTAATTAAAATGAGAGCAATTTCTTTGTCATTTTCGGAAATCTCTTGAAGTCCAGTCAAGTCACTCTCACCACCTGCGGGATTTCAAGAAATGAGAAAATATTTTCGCAGGCAACATTCATATTTTAATAAACGAAAATAAAGAAAAACCAACAGAGTATATTTGCTTGTCTTCTCAATTGATCTCCAAACGGATGCTTCCCTCCCGAGAGAACATAATAGAACACACAGCCCAAGGAAAAGACGTCAACTGCACAAGTAGTTCTTTCTCCATTTAACATTTCAGGTGCGATCCATCCGTCAGTTCCGGTGACACCCGATCTTCTCGAAAAGGACATTCGGCCTAATTGTAATTTCTTACAAAGGCCAAAATCGGAAATCATTGCTCTGACTTCGCCTCTTGGTCCCGGTACTGATAGCAAAACATTGTGTGGCTTTATGTCCCTATGAACTGCAAGAAGAATAATTTTCTAGTTATATGTATAAACTTTACTGAATAACAAAAAATAGAAACATCTATTTAACAATGGAAAATACTTGCCGATGTCTAGGAAATGTAAATGCGAAAGTCCGGAGGTGGCTTGTCGTAGAATATTCTTTATGGATATTTTCCCTCGATTGTAACGTCCGGCGACATAATCCTGCAGTGTCGCTTCCGCCAATTCCAAAGCAATGTAGCGAAACATTCGATCGTGCTCGGTGCAAAAATATCGAACGACATTCGCGTGTGCGTCGGATTCTCGCAGTAGGGCCACTTCCCGATCGGCAAATGTGAAGCAGTCGGGAAGAAGCCGTTTTACAGCTACTGGTCGATTGTCGAATTCACCCCTATTTGGAAATTATTTCAAATAAGCAAATAAATAAATAAATAAATAAAGTAAGAAAGAAATAAAGAAAGAAAGAAAGGAAGAAAGAAAGAAAGAAAGAAAGAAAGAAAGAAAGAAAGAAAGAAAGAAAGAAAGAAAGAAAGAAAGAAAGAAAGAAAGAAATAGAAAGTCTATAAAAAAATATTAATACAAGTTATTTCGACGGCAAAGCAAATACATACTTGTAGACGAATGTTCCCTCGCATCCTTTGCCTAAAACCTCACTCGTATCGAATGTTATTTTTCCAACTCTAACCAAACCTTCGCCAATTTCCTCAGGAATATAGACGTCCGCATTCTTTCCATTGCTGCCCGTGCGACTGCTCTCCCGCGAACCCTGATCAAATTGCTAATTTTAGGCGTGGAATATTTCAAATTCGTTTACCGAAGTATTTTTCGATTAACAAAGCTGATTTTTCTCTCTTAATTATCAACTTTTTTCATCAGCTTTGTTAATCGAAAATAATATCTTGAATATACTCGCTGGAATTACAGCTTAAAAAATAGAAAATTTCAATTTGAAATTAACGATTGAAAAATAACCTGCGACAATTGCTGAAACTCTTTGAATTGAGCGTTCAAGTACCAAAACATGGTAATTATACAGCCGACCAGAATTATCAATGTCAACTTCAATCCTTTACTTTCTTGTTGATTGAGCCATTTTTTCCCGGCATTATAACTCGCCGCAATGACTCTGCGCCAATTTTTGTGCTCGTTGGTTGTGTTTATAAATTCCTTATTATTATCCTCGATTGTTTTGGTGAAATTTTGCAAAGGTAAACTCGCTGGAATTACAGCTTGCGAAGGTCCTGCAATTTGAAGCGGCGAATTCTGCGGTTTGTACTCGGCAGGCACATTATAATGACCTGCAAAAAAAACAACAACGATTTTACCAAAAGTTAAGAAATCAGAAATTTTCTTGTATAAAAATAAATTTTTCAAGTTTCCCCAACTTACCCAACATGATAATATTTTTTTCCGGATTAATACTCTGAAAATCATTATCAGTTGTTTCGATTTTTGTAGTGGACACATGATCGCCAGGGAGGGGAATTTCGTTATTGTTATTGTTGTTGTTATTTTGATTCGAAATGTAGGAGGTAATTAGAGGACCCTCTAAAAGTAGATGAGCCGTTTTGCTCGAAATTGTCACTGTTGATGAATCGGCAAAAGACGGAAGAGCATATAAGCCGTGAGTGTGTTCTCCGATGTAAAGAGTTTGTCTGCGGAAGAAAAGTTTTGCGTTTAACGACTAGAAAAATAGGGTTTAAATTATTGACAGTAAGAATCTTTTTTTCGACTATTTAGTTTTACGTACGACAATTGAACTTGATTGAGATTCGCAGTGGCTCTATCGAGTAATCTATCCAAAGCCTCTTCTGCCACGCTGGTAAAAGGAATCGCAGTCAAACCGTCTTTACTGACGGTGTAAACTGCTATGACCGGACTTCCTAAATCCAGTTCCCATAAAACTTTCAACAGTCGTCTATTTAAGGTCACGACTCTGCCTGTTGAACTCGTGGTGAAGTGCAAAAGATCTATAAATCAGATTCAAATCGAATAGATAATTGAATATGAAATAAATTTATTTACTAATAATAATAATTTAATACCATAATTTTCGATGGAATCCGATTCCATTTTTGCCGCTGAATAATCGTAGAAAGTAACATTCCATTTTCTATTTTTGTGCTTACTGTCGATCATAATAATATTGTACTCCGTTCGTCCAACGTAAATAACATCCTGCGTTTCCAAGGGACAAGTGTTTTTCACTTTATTGAAGCCTAAAACTTGTTCTCTCTCGCCCGTTTGTGGATCGACAGTGAACCACGTGTCTATTTTTCTGCCCGTGTATAAAATACCATCGCTGCTTCTGCACGGACTACTCGCCACCAGTTGTGGTATTGTGAATGGCAATTTTTTCAATACTTCAGAATCAGCACCAAATAGATACAAAGTGCCGTCCTTTGGATCAGGTAAAAACATTGGCCTGCAAACAATTTTTCAAGACAAAAAAATTTAATAAACAAATTCTATTTTACTTATTCAATAAATTTTTCTTTTTCTTATTCTTTAAAAAATTAGTAACAAAAAAATGAACCTTTTGTACTTACATCGAAGTTTCGGAAATACTGTGCGGTACTTTTACTGCAGGTTCTACAATAAAAAAAATAATTCAATGCTTTAGAATTGTTTATACTTATTGTCTATTCTATGAAATAGAAAAGTAATTACCGTCGTCCTGACGCCATCGAATTTCACCAGATCTCTGCCCTACTCCAATAAACGATCCACTGAGAGTGGAAAATATCAGAAGAGGATCGTGTTCTGAGGTCAACTCGGTGCTCTGACTCTACATAAAAAAGTATTTAAAGTAAAATAAATGTTATTCAATTATTCCAAGGTTAATTGTTATTTTCCTACAATATGATGAAAACAAATAAAATGCAATTACAAGAAAGAAACAATAACTACCTCTGTTACTTGTTGGTTCGCCAAAGTGCCCAAAATAAAGAAAAGCATAAAAACACATGGATGGATTTTTGGAAACATTTCAAAAAATAGAAAACTCATTTCTTTTTTGGAGCTTTTTGTTTATAAATAAAGTTAGGTTATCCTCCTCTATAAGCTTTACAACACTCCAAACGACGATATTTTTATCCATATAATTTTTCATTGGTTAAAATCTTGCACTGTAGGTTTTTTCGAGAACAATTATTAAACTGTAAATAACAATGTTGAATTCAACTGGTAATAGTTGCGTCATTTTTTTAATATTCTTCTTGGACCCATCACACTTCAATATTTATTATTTTTGAAACATTTCGAACACTGAAATATATTAATACTCGGAATTTTTTAGTTGAAACAAAAATTAATTTTACTATGGACGTAATTTTAAATGAAGAAGATTCATTTTTAGTGAACAAATGTTCTTTTTAGGTAAAAATCTGTAACATAACCTATACATATAGGATGGCAAGTTATTTGTGTTGGCGTGTAAAACTTTGATAAAACAAGCAGTTATTAAGCTGAATTTGTCTATTCTATATTCTGTTTTCTATTATCTATTATTTTTTTGGTAAATAAAATATTTTTTAATGAAAAAAATATTGTATATCAGGTTTGTTGTTGAAACATTACAATCGATCTTCTAAATCGATTCATTAAAAATATAAAGTTGTGTTCCACAATGGACTTTCTTTATGAAGGCGAAGCAGAATTGTTACGGAGCGGAAGCAAAGTGTGCAAAAGAAAGAGACAAACGATGTCTGTCCTTCCGTTCCGTATCCATTTTGATTTGCGTTACAAGTATCCTATTGCAGAAAGGCCTTTACAATAGTTGTCAAGGTGCTTTCACAACTTTCCTTTCTTCCAAGAGAACAATAACAATAATATTGCATAAATTGTAAATGTTCCTTTATTCAATTTTATCACAATAAACACACTCCTTTTAAATTATGCATAATAATGATTAAATTGCAATAAAGTCTTATCACTACATCAGAATAATAATACTAGAATCGTTAAATTTTAATTTATCTATCGTCTAGGACAATGAAATAGAGAGTTTCATAGATAAAGAAAGTGTGAGTCACGAAGATAATGACTATATCTGAAGCTGTTAATAAATATGACGACATTTCATTTCAATAATAAACAAGAGATATATTCTCACCTATGAAAGTTGTTAAAAAATGATCTCCAAAAATAATCCAAGAAAAATAACACTTAAAATGATGAAAGGTAATATGTTTTTTAAAAATTTACATTTTTTATTTGTTTCAAATGGTGATTGTTTTTTTAAATATTTTTTGACATATGTTTATTTATGTATCTAAATAATGTATCTACATAATGTATCCAAATAATGCGTTTAAATAATGCATGTTTAATACAATTAAAGAGTTTTTTTTAACAAAAAGTAAAAGTCACAACGTAATAGTAATTAAAACAGTTTTTTTTTAATTTTCTATCCGGAAAAGTAGAATTATTTTTATTTTGTACTAAACTATTAAGAGTGTGAAAATATAGTAATTCTGAAAGAAAACTGAAATTCGAAATTAATTTTCAGGAAAGTCAATCACTACTTCGGTGCCTTCGATAAAATACCACGCAAGCGATGACGAACTGGAAGAATTGTACTCGGAGGAAGAGTCAGAAGCTTCGCCAAAGTGCAGTCCTGTTAAAAAATTGGATGACTCGGAATCTTTTGAAGGCAACCTGGAGCGACGATCGACAAGTATGGATGAAAACTTAGCAGAAGGAATACCACCGTCCGATACTTGGAAATTGCTTCTAGACATTCGAGGCAAGATAACAAAGACCTTCGAGGATAAAATATCGGAAATAAAGAGTGAAAAGAAGAAGAAGAAAAAACGCCGAAGACAAGAAGCAGCCAGTGTTAGTGATTCGGAGAATTTCGAAGATATCACTCCAATAGAAGAGAGTTTTAGTTCCGAAAAACAAAACAAAGACTCCTTATCCCCTCTGCTAAGAAGAAGAGTGAATTCCTCACGATTTACATTTCACGAAATTGAAACTGGCCTCAAGACGAAAGCTTATGAAGAAAAATCCATAGAAAGCGGTGTCGAAGCTGTTGAACTTTTCGAAGAAATCATCAGCAAGAGTGAAGCATTACCAAATTTACCAAAAGAATCCCAAATTACAAGAATAGGAATAAATTTCAAAGACTTTTGTTTTCGATTATTTACAACAAATACAGAATCGACAGAAATGGAGCAAATTTTACGAAAGTTTCTAAATCTACTACTGTACAAATTATTTATTTTAATTTGTGCCCTATTTGTATTGTGGATAGCTCCCGTTTCCGATATTATAAAGGGAATTTGTTTGGGAATATTCGTCTCATTTTCCTATCGGAAAACTTATCGTCAAGTACAAGAAGTTTTACAAACACCGCCAAAGAAGAGGAAGAAGAAGTCGATCATTGAAATTCCCGCCGTGGAGGAATTCGCCGTTCTCGACAAATTCGAAGGCTGGTTAAATGAATTGCCATACGATTATAAGCCGGAAAATTATCACGTGGCAAGGACAAAGTCCGTTTTTCTCAAGCTAGAAGGCGATGTTCTTCAGATTCTCGAGACGAAGTCGAGGATACCGAAGCGGGCGATTTGGGACGAACCGAATCACAAGGTGAAATTCACGAAGAAACGAATTTATTCCCTGTCTGGATCTTCGATTGAATTACTTCCGTTGGCTCTGATTAGAAGAAGGTATATGCTAGGATTATTTTTTCTAATATTCTCGAAATACTAAAAACTAAATGTCTTTATTTTTTAGGAGATGGAGTAAAAAGTATCCGATCTGCATCACCTTGTCGAAAGAAGCTCTAATTGAATGTAATTTTTTGAAAAATAAAAATTCCTCCGACGACGAGAGTAAGAATGAGAAAATTATCGTCGAGGCAGAAGAGGAGCAAGAGGAAGAGGAGGAAGAGGAGGAAACTGACGATGAACTCTCTCAATCGAAAGAGACGAAAGACGTCTTCGAGGACAGTAAAGAAGAATTCGAAGAAAAGTGTAAAATATTTATTTTCGCAAGGACTGATCGTCAAAAAGAAGACTGGTTCAGACAATTATCATTGTCGGCAAAATTAGGAAGTAAACGAAGTTCGATATCGTCGGCTAAAGATGTGTCATTATCGCAAAATCTATTGCCAACAACATTGCCAAATGAGACGAAAAATTCGAGTTTTTTTTTCGACGTTCCATCCGATTCGTATCTGACTTACATGAGTCGATATACAGAAGTAAGTTGACAATTTTTCTTAATTAATTAATTGCTCTAAATTAAATATTATCTAAGCTTAAAATATATTCTTAATGAACGATTTTTTTTTTACAGACAAATTCGTCTCTACCGCTGAACGATCAAGTGTGGATAAACGCTTTATTGGGTCGATTAATGTTTGACCTTCACAAATGTCCGAATATGATAAATCTCATTCAGGATAAAATACAACGAAAGCTTTCCAATATTAAACTTCCGTATTTCATGGAGAGTTTGCTTGTATCTGAACTAATGATTGGACAGAATGCGCCCGTTATTCATAGTGCAACGAAACCTGTCCTGGATGGAAGGGGTTTGTGGTTCGATCTGGATATTTCTTACGAGGGATGCTTCACAATGACAATTGAAACGAAATTAAATCTCATGAAGTTGAAGAGGGCGGGTTCCCTTTCCACTAATTCGAATTCTAACGATGTGACAGAATCGGATAAATCGCTTCCAGCTCGATCGCCCGTCTACTGTAGTGACGTGGAGGACAGTCCGGAAACGTCGACAGAGGACGAGGATAATGGACAATTTACATCGCCCACTGTCTCGAGAGAGTCGACGTGAGTTTTTCTTTCTCGATTAGAATTTTAAAATTAATTAATTAATTTATCACTTAACTTGAAAATTGATATTTTCAGTCCAACACAGTCCTCGGGTCGCAAATTTCTGAGCATGATGGATAAATTAGCTTCTAGTAAATATTTCCAAAGCGTAAGTAGTACCTTGACGAAGTGATAAAATAATTGGAATTTTGATTTTATATTTGAAAAACTATATATTCCAGGCTACGGAATTATCGTACGTGCGGCGAGCTATGGAAGGTGTTTCTAATACAGAAATCAAATTGATGGTGAGCGTTTCGAGCATTCAGGGCTGTTTGTCCGTCAATCTACCTCCATCTCCGTCGGATCGCTTGTGGTACGGATTCAAGCCAGTTCCAAAGATAAGTTTAACCGCAAAACCGGCACTTGGTGAAAAGACATTTGACATTGTTTACCTCACGCAGTGGATTGAGACGAAACTTTTGAGGGAATTCGAAAAAATCGTCGTCATTCCAAATATGGACGACCTCTTTATCCCACTTTGTCCTAATTATCCATATGCTTAATTTGCCAAATTTTTGTCCTCTAATTTAATCTTTTTCACAAAAGGTGTTTTTCTATTTTTTAAAAAGGAAATTTCGGTACTCAAGATTTAGTTTCGCGCTCCCAAAAAAGGCTAAGATGGCAAAAAAAAATGTAAGGTTTTTAGTAAAAATAGAGAAAGAGAATTCATCATTCATTGAAAATTGGTCGCAAAAAAAAATTCCTACCTTTCTTGGGCTGCGCGTCACTACATCTGAATTCGAATTCAAATCGAAATTAATTACCAACTTTAAATATTTGGCTTCAAGTCTACAATTTTACAAATAAATCCAGATATTCATAGAAAAATTGAACAATTATTTAAAAAATTGTTTTTTCCATTTTGTAAAATTAAAAATTCAAATTCAAATATTCACACATGCCAAAAAAAGTTCTCTCAATTTTCAGTTTTTAATTATTTGATAATCACGTGACACAATTGTGTGACAAACTCAAGAACTGATGACAAATGTTTTGGTTATTAATTGAAAATAACTTCATCTCAAATTGATATTTTTATATATAAAACTATAAATATTGTATACAATAAGACAATCATGCTGTTGGTTCATATTGTATAGAAAAAAGGAAGTTACACTATTTACAAGTTTGGACATATTTTACCTCTTTTTTTTTCTTTTCTTTTTTTGGTACAATCGTTTAATATTTTACTATTATTATTAATTATATTTGTTGTTATTTTATTACTATTTCTTTTAATAGGTTTTAGACTTGTGATAAAAAGAAATGAATGTACGCATTTAAAAGTATACGTATTCTTTCGACAACTTGATATATTAAGAATTTTATATTTTCAGAATTATTATTTTGACTAATAATTATTGAAGGTGAAAAATTAATAAAAATTTTTTTACAAATACGTACGGGAATAATTTAAATATATATATATGCTATAATGTGAAAAAAATTATACGTGAAGTTGATGGCGCAAAATGTAAAAAATGTTTAATTTTCGATTATGTAAATAAATGAAAAATTATTCAATGTAAAGTTCTTTTCTTGTGGGGAATATTCTTTTTTGGCACTATGTTTGTTAAAGCAATTTTTCGTCCTAAATTACACGTTTTAAGTGGTATTTTTAAAATTGGAAATTAGAAGGAATTGTTTTTAGTGAAAAAACTGATTGAGAAAGGAAATTTTTCTTCAAAATCCTTAGTTTTATTATCTTGTTTTCTTTCAAAGATAAATTTATACAAATATATATATATATTTATATGACAATAAATCCGTTTCTTTAAATCTCTTATAATAAAATATATCACAGTTCAGAGATCAATAGTTATGTACAAGCATAAAAATAAATTCTTATTTACATCACGCTGATATTTAATAAATCGTTGGACAAAAAATGCATAGGTAGAAATATCTTTAAAATAAGTAATAATTTTTTTTTTCTCTTTTTTGCTAATATTTATATGATTTTCGTGGAAAAGTTGTTGACAACTTTTCACTAATAGACGCGTGAATATATGAATATAAAATGTACACTGTGAAAGCAAGATGGCTTTTTTTTCAAAATGTTCACTTTCGTATTAATAGGCTCTATATTATTAATGTTATTAATCATTATTTTACCATTAGTTTTGTAAAAATTAATAGAAAAGAAAAAGGTCTTTTTCGCAGTCACTAAGTTCGAAGAACGCAGGGGGCTGTTTTCATTTCACGCACCGCTTCTGCCCACGTTTCCAATCTTGGCGCACAAGCCAATGTTAAATCACCCAATCGTTTCCTGGCCATTATCACAAATTCTCCCTGTCCATGACGAGCGTCACACTTGCTTGGGACTTTTATTCGAACTTCTTTCCCAACGTGAGAATTGTTCGCGTCCACTTCGTTGTCCTGAAAATGAAATTTCTCCTTTAAAAACCAAATCAGAGTTTGCATGAATGAAAAAGTTAATTATATTTTATTTTAATTCCGCATCACGGGTATTTAAAAATAAATTTCGTGAAATTCGACAATAGAGGAAGAAATATGAAGCATTTTTATATACCTCATTGATGTCGCTGAGAATTTTCGTCACCCTGAGAACCAAATCGTCTAGATCGGTCTTCTTCTCCACGGCGCTGAGTGTTCCTCTCGCGACAAGATCACTTTGACAATAAGTCTTGGCCAATTCTTCCTTGGAGCACGGCATACACTCATTTTCCTCCTTCTTCTCCTCCCTCTCAAGATCATATTGCAATTGAACTACCTTCCACTTGTAATCGGGCGAAGATTCATCGGCCTCGACGTAAAGTGCCGCCAATTTGCCATTAGACCGGAAGCATCGATGATACGACTCGTGTTTTCCATCATTAGGCGAATAGACGGGTCGCAAAGAGGTTTTTCCCTCCAAATAAACTCTCGCCGGACCCGAGACCTTCACACAAGCATGAAAGCCATTAAATCCTTCACCTCCGGACAGAACAACTCTCAATGCGCCACGAGGATATCGCCAAGAGACGGTGCCCCTCGAGCAACGCAAGTAGACAGGACGCACTCCTTTTCCGCTTCCTCCACTGTCAAACAAAAGAAGCAATAAATAAATAAAATGTTTCTTCAGAAACAGAATTTTGAATTCGAATTGAAACACAATTTTCTATCAAGTCAGAGTAAAAAATCTTTCATGCATAAAATTTTCTAAATATACAGATAATTGTAAAAAATTAAAACTCGTTTTTAATCATATTAATTTTATCGGGGGGGAAATTTGCATATTAAAAGTAGAAATATATGTATCGATAAATAAAGGATTTTAGAGATCGTCGACCTCGGTGAGGTGACAAGATCCTAGCTCTTTTATGTTAATTTAGCCACGGTTATTCATGCATATAATATATATATATACATGTATAGTAGATATGTGCATATAGACTCGAAGTAGGAGAAAGAGAGGAGAGCCGTGTTTCTGTGTAAGGGAAACCGGTTTTCAAGTGGAATAACTGGTTCGTATTTTAATAAAGTCAACTTTTCTTTCTCGGTTATTAAATTATCCTGGCTTTTTAAAATCGATTTTGCTCAGGGTTCGATTTTGTACCCTTACGCAAACACAAAACGCAAAAAAAAGTCTCATAAATTTAACTTAAATAAATATCTGTTATATTTGGGCTGATTTATTTTAAAAACAAAGGTGGTAAATGTGTGTCGAAAAAATTCAAAAACCGCGCACTGACTCGTGATAGATATTTTTTTCTCCAACTTGTTGATTGTAAATAATATTTTTAATATTAGCTTCTATGTATTTTTCTTGATTTGAATTTTATTTGAATTGAAGAGAGATTTTTTTCTCACGCAAGGACATTTTTTTCATCGGCATTAAAATACTATTTCGTTGATTCGCTAAGGAGTGATTTTTGCGAACAAGTCCGCTTATAGTGAAAGGCGTCTTAACTTCGGAAGTAGAACTATAAAGTCAATAAATTTATTCGACATTCGATTCGCCAAGAACGGTATAATAGGCGGCTTTTTTCTATCCAAAAACTCTTTTTGAATCTACATCTGAAATTCGTCATGACTAATTTATCATTTTTTCGTCTCTTATACAAAAAAAGGATTTGAATCGAGTGAAAAGTTGGGTTTTTGAATTTTCTGCTTCAAATTACGAAAGGTAGGATAAATTGGCAAAACTGAAATATTCCCCTGGTCTCGAACCCTTGACTAAATTAACAGTATCGTGCACCGTTATGTCTACACTCGCTTGAGCGAAAGATAAATCCATTCGCACCAATTTGGCATTTTACGATAAGGAAACGAACGTCAACTATATTGTTTTTAATTATTTGGAAAATTGCAAACTGACCTTCCCGTCCAGTCGCATTGGTCAGTGCTGGTTGGAGCCGTCGATACGGTGGTGGCTAAAAGAAGAACCAAAAACACCGCGACGAAGATCAAGGTTGATCTAAGCATCAAGCTCTTCATCTTCCATTCAATCTTTTCTTCTTTCCAAGTCCCTCTTCTCCTAGACGAATATACCTTTCTCAATACCAGTATATTTGCTTTCTCTCAAGAATTCATTTCTCATGTAAGTATATATAAAACTAAAGTATATCAAATTCTTTAGTTATCGACACTTTTTTTCAGCACTAATCCAATTCACAGAGAGAAAACACTATTTTTTCTAATTCTCTAAAAAAGAACAAATTTGTCGGAAAGAAAACTAATTCCAGAAAAGGGGAATAAAAGTACCGATAAAGTTTTCTATTGTCTTCACTTGATTACAGAAGTATCCATTAATATTATTTTTTTCAAATAAAAATACGATACTTTTATGGTGCGGTCACATTTTTTTTAGCACAAACGTGTCTTTTGGAACATTCGGAACATTCTAATAAGGCACAATGTGGTATCTTAATTTGATTATATATATTCCAGAAGTTTTTCACTAGAAATTCGAAATAACGGTCCAGTGTTCAATCTTGACGATTTGAGATTGAATTTGTGTTCCGACATGACGACTCTCTCGATAGAGAGCGGGAGTCGAACTAAAGAAGAAATGAGTCGAGTCGGTGGTCGTTCGGAACCCGCGTCCATAAACTTACTTCAGGGCCGTATTTATCAAAAAAAGTCCCCCCCAGGGGTCAATTCAACTTTTTTCCTTTTGGAAAAGAATTTTTTATCTTCTTCACCGAAATTCGTACGCATTTCAAATAGAAAATAAAAAACTGTTTTGCAACCATTCAACCGCGTATTTGATGGAAAAAAACAGAATCTTGGAATTTAGGAAAGTATCTTTAGTTCGAGAATATTTTTTTCAGCTCTTATTCTTTAATTTCGTGTCTGACGTGTTACGGTCCTACGGGTCAATTACGTGAATGTGTACGACACACATACACACGAGCGGAATCAAATACAAAAATCTCGCTCTTATATTCACGCATTTAATAGTTTCACAGAATGTAGAGATAAAGTAAATTCAAGCATTAATTTTTTTCCTCCTTTATATTATTTGTAATAAACGAAAAAAAGGAAATATTCACGAAAATTAAGTTTCATATTGTTACCAAAATTCAAATTTAAAAAAAAAAGAATTTTATCAAGTATAGGTTTATTTAGTTAAAAAAATAATTTTTTTCTCTTCTAAACGAAAAATATTCGCAGGAAATTGTTAGTATTTTTTTTGCAAAATTCAAAAAGAAAATGTGTTTTTTTCCCCAAAGAATTATGAATTATGCATCAAGTTTAATTGAAAAAATAATTTTTTCTTTCTCTACACAAAAGTGTATTTATTCATTTTATTCACTCGTTGAGAATTCAATGCAAACAGAACTGGATTCATCGCGGAGAAAACCTAATAGGTCTTTTCATGTGCGGTCAACTTTCTATAAATTCCTAATTCGGTTCCGCAGAGTATTTCGTTGGAGTTAAAAAAAAGAAAATGTTATGCGTTTTCACAAGTGATGTGAAAAATATTTTTCTATACTTAACGTTGGACTTTATATGGTTTTTAACAAGTAAACGCTTTTATTTTTTCGAATTGTTCTAAACGAAAAAAAGGTTCTTCTCCTGAAACAACTAAAAATACTTTAGCTATTTTAGCGAATGTTATCGCTGCTCCAATTAAATGGTTTTTAAAAGTTTTTTTTTTGTGTATATACGATTTTTCGAGAGTATGCGCGAGAAGAAAAGTTTAATATTTAAAAAATAATGTTTCATAATAATCGTATGTAAAATTGTATATTTAACATAAAATGTTGCAAGTGTCAAGCAGTTTTTAAGGCACCAGCAATATGTCACGTTCCAAGAAAGTACGTAATTGCACTTTTATGGCCAGATGAGCAATCTTGGACTAATTTTGCGAAATGGAAACGCTTACTACGTGTATACACTGAAAAAAGAAATTATTTCATTCAAATAACCGATTATTTGACTATTATCAAATAAATATTTACTTGAATCAAATAAATTGTATTTAAATAAAATATTTCAGTATTTGAAGCAAATACTATTTAATTGATTCAAGTAATAATATTTATTTGATAATAGTCAAATAATCGGTTATTTGAATGAAATAAATTTTTTTCCCAGTGTATTCAATATGGAAGAAAAAAATTGAAAACTACGATCGATATAAAAAGATTATATCTTATTTTTCTCTAAATATATAATGTTTAATTCTTCAATTGAAACATGTCTCAGTTGCCATTTGGCGATAAATAAATAAAAAGTGTATAATATAAAGAATCGTGAACTCAAAAGTGGACCTTTAATTATCATTGTTTTCTGTGTTTAGAATGCGATAATTTTTTTTTCACTGACAAAAGCATTTAAGATTTGCTTGATAATTTCTGGTATTGAAGCCACTTGACCTGGCTGCGAGTCTGACGTCACCAATGAATTGGCGTGGCGTTGTGCCGCCTGGTGCGCGCCAATGTGGTACATTATAAAATAGAGATAAACAGATATGTTTAGTGCACAATTGTGCACGCGCTGTGTGAGTAATTTTTTTTTTATCCCCATATCGATACGAATATTACTTTCAAATTTTATACATTATTTCAGGGAGTGAAAACTTTCAAATTTCATACTTGATATTTTATACAAATATTTTAAGACTCTAATTACTTTCAAATTTCCGATATAGAAACATTTTAGAACGAATATTATACTTTGAAAAAGTATTTTAGTTCGAATATTACTTTCATGTTTCATAGAATAATTTTAGAACCGAGAAATCCGAGAAGAAGAAAAATTGCTTCAAAAATTGACAAGGAAAGAGCATAAAAATACCTACAATTACGAAAAAATGCGGCGAACTGCATTAAAATTGAAATAGACTTCGTATATAGTTCATTTTTCTTTTTTTTCGCTGCCCTTTTTTCTCCCTCTCTCTCTTTTCGCGCTCGGTGGAAAAAAAAGCGAAAGGTCGAATTTCAGGGGAAAAAAAATTGGCTACAACCACCAGCGAACGTTAAAAGAACATTAATATTTACGATCGCGATAAATGAAAATTTGTTTCTTTCTTTAGAAAATATTCTTGATAAATTCCGCAAAGTTCTATGTTTATGATTTTTCATGGGAGTCAATGTTCAAAGTTCAAAAAAACTAGATTTTGTTAACCAAAAACCAAGATCGTTATGTTATGGAGTAAAAAGGAATGAAAAAATGTTTGAAAATTGAGACAAATTTACAGTGTGCAATGAGCGGAAGGAAATCTTTGAAGAAGCCCGTATATATCATTAAAATAACGTATACACCTATATAGTTATGACCGCATCTCAGACCAGTATAATGTCCTGCAACATGACAATGAGATCATCCTCTTTCGCCTATCTGCATGAGTGCCTTTCTTCTCAGTCAGTCACATAAAATTAATTTCCCAACTATTTATAAACATGCGGATGTCCTAAAAATTTTCTCCCCAAAAAAAAAATAACATGCGCACTGAGTGAACATCCTTTATTTAATTATTATCCAAAGTGTCACGCTCCGAAATACCTAAGAAGCAAAAAAGTTGTTTTAAATTATTCTTTTTGTGCCTCGAAATACAGAATGAAAAACATTTATTAATTAAAAACATTATTGATCCCAAAGTCTTCATTATATAAATACTTTCTCTAGTGATGAGAATATGTAAAAATATTATCCATAAAAATTGCTTTTTGAAACAATATGTATAAGTGGCTGGAAGAATAAATTTTTTGCAATTAACGGTAAAATTGGTTCTCTTAAACCAAGGAATAAAATTCATAATGTTAGAAAGAAATATGCAGACTAAAAAAGAGCCAGCGGCGAAGTTTCACTGTAATCTCGTCAATTTTGTTTGTCACGAGGCTTACCACAAATGACACTGAATGAAAGGCCACGGTTGATTGTGAAAAGAATAAAATAGGCTTATCATCTCAGTTCATGGCTTAAAGTATACTGTTTTCTTTTGAATCCATTTATATTTTACTTGGAAACATCTACATAGTAAAAAAAAAAAACCTCGAATCTTTATGAACTCTCAAATACAACAATAAAAATTGAAATTTTAAAAAAGAAAAATTGAAAGACAAGAATAATATAACAAAAAAAATTTTTAATACAAAAAATAAAAATTCTGTTACACCGATTCAGAATATATAAAAAAAAACTGTCAAAATAATTACAGGGTCGCAAATATCGGACACACGCGGAATTCTTAGAAAAAAAAAAAAAAATAAAGCACAAGACCTTGCGTGCAAGAGATCATCTCAGTTAGTTGGGAATTTTGTCTGGTATTTTAGGAACGTGCAGAAATGGACTGCTTTTATATAGTATCGACGTTTTTGGCTCTCCTGAACCCATCATTATTATAGTGAACCATCAAAAAGAAATGATTTCTGACGTTTTCGACCTCTCATCCATATAATATATTTTAAGCGCGCGGGAGTTGTATTATGATTGCTGCGTGGAAAGTTTTCTATATAACCGCGTGAATTCATCGAAATTCATATCCCAATAATGGCAATTTTACAAGCGCAAGGTTGATACGGTCAAAGCCCCCCCGGCAATTTTTTGCCCAAGATTTATTTATCAGTCTTCCTCCGCAGCCTCAGACTCTTTGGCCTTCGAGGTACTTTTGCTTTTTGTCTTGCTTTTTTTTTCCCCACTCTCTCGTTGCAAAAACATAAAATAAACCTCTGCTGAAAGACCGCATATTCTCGGCGACGCAAAACGAAACCAAAAAAAAAAAAAAAAAAAACATTGAAGTTTCTTGAATATTACCAAATGAGTCTAAATTCTAAATTTTTAATTTTTAATATTAGTTTTTGTTTTCTAGTAACGCAGTATAAAACGTGAGGTGTTAAAATAACAGCAGAATGAATTAAAATGATCTGCAACAGTTTAATCTTTCTTGGATTAATTAACATCAAAAAGGTTTAAAAAAACTCTATTTTCGTGTTATTTTTAGGTATGAATGAAATTTTATTTGAAATAAAACACCAAAGTCGACGATTTGGAAAAATTCAACGAATTTAACTTCTCTAGGGAGAAGAGTAAGTTAGTTACGAATTTACTAATTTACTAACTAACTCAGAAACATAGTTACTAAACTCAATTGTGTTCGAGTCAAAATTTCAATTCTCTTTATAAATAATAAAATTCTTCTCTTCTCTTCAATTATTTTACAAAATTTTCATCAAATTCTTGTCAAAATTTCAATTATTTTAGAAACTATTCATCAAATTCTTATCAAAATTTCAATTATTTTCAAATGTTTTCTAAAAATTCCATAATTTTCAATATCTACTATTTCAATCAAATTTTCCAAAAGAATTCCATTATTAAAAAAAAATTGCAATACAATTCTACGCAAACGTTCAATTATTTTCATAAATAATACAAATTTGTTACAGAAATTCAAATATTTACAAATTTTTTAAATAAATTTCTTCGCAATAATTCAATTATTTTCATAAATAATAACATTTCTAGAGGGATTCAATTATTTTTATAAATAATAAAATTCTTTTAGGAATTCAATTATTTTCATAAAAATTTAATAAAACTCATTGCAGAATTTCAATTATTTTTAATGCAATTTTATCAAATTCCTCGTGAAATGTAATTATTCTTAAAAATCTTATTAAAAATTCTGACTAAAAGTCCAAAGAATTTAATGATTTAAAAAATTTGTTGATAACATTTTTTATGAGAATTTAATTTCAACAAACATGAAATTAATAAATTATTTATTTTTCTATTTAAATAATTGAATTCTCGTAGAATTTACTATAATAAAAATATTTTTAAAAATGATTTTCAGTCAAAATTTTAAATTAAACTTAAGTATCAAAAGCATTAAAAAGTGGATTTTTAGAAATAATTAAATTTTCAAAAAGTTTCAAACTAAAATCGTTGAAATTTTTAATTTTTCATGTTTTTGAAACAAAAAATTATGTAGAATTAATTGTTTTTAAAAGTTTAATAGGATTTTTATTGAAATTATATCATGGTTTTATTTTTCAATGTATGTTTAATTGCAGAATTTCCGAATAATTGAAATTTTGTAAAATTGAAGTGTAAACGAATAAATTTGAAAATTAAAACTCATCGCAGCGTTTCAATTATTTTTCCTACAATTATAATTGAATTCCTTGAAAAAAATATTTATGTTTATGTAAATTTTAATAAAATTCGACAAAAGAATTGAATTATTGAAAAATTTGTTACTAAAATTCTTGATGAGAATTGAATTTTGAGAAACATTCAATTATTCAATAAATTATTTACTCTTGCATTCAAATAATTAAATTCTTGTACAATTTTTTAATAAAACTTTGATTTTCATTTCGTAAACATGAATTTTAGTTAAAATTTGAGATTATAATTGAATATTAAAAGAAATATAGGCTGAACTTTTTGGAAATATAATTGAATTTTGAAATTAATATTTTTGAAAAAGTTTAATTGAATTTTTTGAATATTATTTGATGTTTTATTTTCTAATATGCATTTAATTGAAGAATTTAGGAATGATTGAAATTTCCTAAAATTCGGTTAACTTCTGTAGTAATATTTTTTTTTATAAAAAACATTAGTGCAAAGTATGGTTGATTTTTTCTCAAGTGGATATGCAGTCGGGACAATAGACCCGTTTTTTGATCCATTATGGGGAAAGGGGAAGAAGTTGAATATTTTATCATAGGGGTCTCGACACGTGGCGCTTCGAGGGTGCCGATATATCGATAATGTGTTCTCAGCCGCTTGTTTCTCAAAATTTCACAAAAAACTAACGAATTTAAAACAAAAATATTTGCCTTTTCACGTTTTTTTTTCTTCTGTATAATTGTTGTTTAATAATACTTAAATACTTTGTACGTTTGATACAATATTTTTACTGTCGGGCCTGACTCTAATGACATGCATTGTACACATACTGCCGGAACTGGAGCAAGTCTGTGGGAAACTTTCAAGTCTCGATATGAAAGTGTTTCCTTCAGCACCCTTCAACTTTAAATAGAAAAAACTAAAATACAGCGTAACTTGCAAAAATACTCATATACTTTCGCTCTTACTGTGACGTAAACGATTTTTTTCCACACTCGTCTCAATTAAATGACGCGATCTGAAGAAAAGGAACCACATTAAAGTTATGTTACTGTTACTTTTTTATTGACTACAGTTCTTTTTTTTGTACTTATTTTACCATTTTTTGTTTTTTTTGGGATTCTAAGAAAGTTTCAATTTGCTTTTGGTTCAATATAAAACAAAAAAAAAGGTTTGCTTTGAAAGAGAAAAGAAAGGAATTGAGAATTTACAACTTTTATCGCAGAGGTCGCCTAAAAATATATGTTGATCGAGAAACATTTTCAAAGCTCGATATTGTATATATACGTGTGATGCATTGATGTATAAACAGTGGTTCGCTGCAGTTTCTTGCAACGTGTATTGGAATAATGTGATGACTTTTTGTCAAAAAAGGGTTCTCTCGCAAAGACCTCTTATAGATGGGGAACCGGTTCAAGGAATCGAATCAAAGAAGCAGTCAACGTGCACGGGGAGCGCCTCCTTTGCACACCAATTTTTCCAGGAAACCAGCTCAAAAACCCTCTTCTTCCAACCTTATAAGGTTAACTTCCGCAGTTGGATCAAACCCTCCAAGGTCGAAGACTGTAATTGGTTAGCGCGCGCGTTACTTTTTTTCATCGCGTCTTGTCATCAAAGCAATACAATTGCTTCGCTATTCTTTTCAAACGTGCAAAACGTATAAAATCTATAATGATCTATATGGCGAATGGAAAAATCTTCTACTAAAATATAATGAACTCGTTATTTGAAGTACTTTTCAAAAATGTTGGTCGAAATCTGTCAAAATTGTATAGATATATGCTACTTTTTTGCTTCTAAGGTCCCTTTTTCGGATTGCATCAGAATTATTGATGTTCTACTTCAATAGAGGAGGTGTAATGAATTAACCGTTACTCCTCGTGGACTCGTGCGACTAGCTTTCGATTCAACGAAGAAGAATAAGAAAACGACTATGAAATTCATAAAGAAATAAATAAATACCACATAACAGTTAATAGAAATCTTTTGCGACTATTATTCCACACAATATTTAAAAGGTTCAGAATGTTATTGTCTTTAATAAGAAATCTTTCAAATTTAAATATACTCCTAACATGTGTGTGTGCCTACGTTCAACAAATGGCAATCTTTTCAGCACTAAAGAATCATATTTAAAGCGACATTATAGTCTAACTCTTGTTTCATTTTCCCTTAAAAGACACACTAAAGAAATTTTAAAAGGAACATGTCTGCAGTTCTTACAAAAGTATTCACTTTTTATTACCCTTTCTTTAAAGGAAAGGCGTGCAATGGGAGTTGAAGGACAGATTGGTGGGAACGAAACATAACATGTAGAAAACAAACCAAAAAAAAGACAAAAAAAAAATGTAGAGAAATACTTTTTAACAGCAACATCTGGCTTGCTATATATATGATAACTCTTTTTATCGCATAGATTCTAATTTTACGAAAAACATCGACTTCTTATATTAATACATATTATTACATTCGAGATTCGACCCATTGGACAAAACTTAAAAAAACTCAATTAGAAGAAATCGATTTTTTTTATAATGATTATAAAACCATGTTTAAATATATGGTTGCGAATTTAAAAATTGAGACAGCAAGAGTGTTTCAAGTTGAGTCTTTGTGACCGTATATGTAAACCAATATTTTTTTCAAACTGTAACATAAGCTCGAATCGTTTTTGAAATTTAATCAACTGCGTTCAGTTTGCGATATAGGATGAAAAGAAATCCGTCTGCAATCTCCAATAGCGGAATTAAATATGTTTGAAATGTTATAATTTACTGCATATTATACACGAAAGTATATCTAAAATACGAAAAAAGGATAAATTTCCACAGCAAAATATTAACATTCAGTTATAAAAAAATACATCTCGTGTTTTCGAGAAGCTTCGAATTTCGCATGTATAGTCTTTCATATAGCACGCGAAGGCATCTATACGTGATATATCCGCAATAATAGCGCGATTCATAAATATTTGAAAATTTTTAACTCAACAAACTTTTCTTTTCGTATCGGAGGGGAAAAATGATATGAAAGAAAAAGAAATAAAGAAAAAAATAGAGAACAAGAAGAGTAACAAACATTGTTTTAATAAAAGACAAAGGAGAATTGGCTCCATATATATATATAAAATCCAAGATTTTGGCCAACAAGAGAGCGGCCTGCATAATTTGATCCGAGTAGGATCTCTCTGCTTATACAATGGAGTTACTTGTGATCAGGTTGGCATTGGCACGCCTTCCTTCCTCTTGCGGATTTTAATACTTTTTGCTCTCTTTTCATCCCATAACAATGGCCTGCGCTCTCCATAAAGCCGCACCCACACGAGTCGCGCGATATCACATACACGTTTTTCAACGATTTATACTTCCCTAAGGCGGTCATTATTTCTTTGAAACTTTCGGAGCAGATATACAAAGAAAAAAAACAAAATCTTATATATACATAACATTTATAAACATTTTTTTTTGTCGCAGGCATTCTCATTCCTTATGTATAACGCATCTAACTTTTTTTCCTTTCACTGAAGATATATAAATGCTGCGAAGCATTATTTAAAATTTACCAAATATATAACGTACGTTTTTGTTTATAATATATACAGTTTGTCTACTTTCTATGTCATGTCGCATAGATATTCTTCCGAATCTGTATATACTAAATACGAACATTCACAAAAGTTGTACTATATGTGCGCCAAAAGCCCGCATATCTTTGCGACATTTTCACTCGAAGGCTGTTGCGTAATTTGATTATTTAGGAAAATAATAATGTTTTAAGAAATTCATGTTTTATATGTATATTTGTTATACTTGGAAGACCAAATCTGCGAGAATTTGACTTTTCTGTTGACGGATTTAATTTTTATGCAATTCATCTTCAGAAGTACGTAAGTATTTAAGGGTTATTATTATTACGATTGTTTATCTCCGAAAATGTGCTTTAAACTTTCTGTTTTACGGATTTTGTTATCAACGAATTTTTGTTGCTTGAATAAAAAGTTTCCTTACGAGTTCGAAAGAGACGGTAAAGAAAGTAGCGAAGAAGAAAGTTTAATGACCGATGGTAGGTATATATTAACGACAGTAGATACAGTTCCTTCGGTTGGTAAAAGTAATATCTTTCCCCACTGTTCTTCGTTTCTAGTCAACCAGCAAATGGTAACCACATTGGATCACGATTTACCGACATTCAGATCAATTTTCATTCTCTTAAATTAAAATCAAACTTTTTCAACTGCGTCAACTTCCTAAAAGCATCAAATTGCAACGGCTACCAAAAAGTCCGAATCGAAATTAATTGATCTGAATCTTTGCCTTGAATCCGATTTCAGTACATTTAGAGTCCCTCACTTATTATTGTTCCAAAAAAGGTAAGCGAATCGAATAATTCAGCTTTCGTCAAGTTTTTCCCTTTTTGTGAACAATAATTTTTCTAATAAAAACGTTAAATTTAGGGGAATTTGATATATGTCCAGGTGGGAAAACCATTAAGACAGTACCTCGCCTCATTCCCTAAATTTTATACACCAGTAGATCGATTATTTCCCTCCACTAAGCGGATATCGGTATATAAAACGTGAGAAACGTATATATATATATATTACAATTCTATTAAAGGCAATTTTATTAAAACATTTTGAAAAAAGCTGATACAAAAAAGAAAACAATATACTCTGAGAAATGAAATAAAAATGTCAGTGGGTGGAGACGTGGACTTTGCGAAATTTCGAAGGTTCCCCTGATAATCTGACAGAGAGGAAGAAAAAACACCCCCAAGACGCTATATGAGGGTCCTCATTTTTCACGAGACACGCACACCATGTTTCTTTATCCTGATTTCTGAACTAATTCCAGAGTAGTCATTTTTCTTGAACCATATTGCGCCCTCTTATATATACCCTCTCACAATATTCGCCATTCGAAACCCTCGTTTGATGGAAATATAATCATTACTTATAGTGCAACAATTAGTTTCATTAATGTCTTAGTTAGTAATTTCAAAACACTCTTAATGTTTGTAGAATTAGACATAATGGTGCGAATAGAGACATAATAGTTCTAATAAAATATGTTATGAATGGAAAAAAGAATACTGTATACAATAATATTATACATAAAAAAATGTTTCTTACAATTGACTTTTTTTTCACATCTTGAAGGATCTAAGAATTCTAAGATTCTAAATAACCTATATAATAGCGGTTTTCCCCTTCTTATATGTACAAACAAGTCACGTCTCGAGGAGGAAAAAAAATATATATATTATGCTTTCGTCGAAATACGAGATCCGAATTATTGGAGCACTTCAAAACTAGGATGCGATTTCCACGTGCGACATGTGTTTGCGCGAACATTACCGCGAAAAAGGGGAAAATTTTTAAAGAATCGATGACAGACTTATTTTCATGCTCGCATAGAGATAGATTGTTATCATCTCAATATGAAGTGCGCAGATTGTAATGAACAGATTTTCAAAAAGTCATCAATAGTCACTACAACAAGCGATCATTAGGTGTATGGGGACCAAAGAATAGCATAATGCACTGCAGCTGCAATGTCCCCTGATGGACCATCAATTATTACCGCACACCCTGGACAGATGCACCGTGTCTTTCTTTTTTTATTAATAGAAACCAAAATTCTTCATTAAACAAATAACAAACAATAAAATACTCGTAACTAACCATTTTCTGCTACTTTTTTTTTGAAAAAATCGTGAAAAGTCGAAACGTTCGGGGTCCTTTGAAGACAACATCCAACGCCCAACAGAAAGACGAAAGAAACATAAAGAAGAATCATATCTAGCTTTACATGTTTCAATCCGAATTTGGAAAAAAGTTGATGATCTTTAGGGGGTTGAAACTTAGTAAAGTTTGTACAAAAAAAAAACAAGAGAGTGCAAGAAAGGGACGAATGTAACTCAAGGGTTGTTACCTCTACAGTGCCGCAGTAGCGAAGGGGACCCCTCTAGGAAATTTCAACTGCAATAAATTATATTCGGAGCACGCACAGTCCTAAGGGTGGTGAACGCCGTGTCTGCTACACCAAATGGTACTTTTATTGCACTTGCCAAACAGATTTTGCATCGAGGTCCGATTTGCTGTGCGGCAAATTTATCGCTTTTCTTTTCCCAAAGCTTCGACAAAGCCAAAAACCCATTCCTCCACGAGTCTCTTTCTCTCTCTCTCTCTCTCTTTCAAGGCCATTTGTTCGAAATTAATCGTCAATTTCTTCGACTTATCGTTATTTCCCTCTTGATTTAAAAGTCTTCCATTCAACTTTAAGTATATTCTCTACTAACACTTCTATAACTCAAATTGTAGACACTTTTCGGAATTTCGCAAAGGAACCTTAGTCTTAATATGCGAAATTTTCATGGTTTCACAAGAAAGAGATGGATTGATACAAAAAAAGAAAGAAGTATAGAAGAAATATTTCTGTTTTGAAAAAGTTCCACAAGGATCGATATAAAATAGAGGGAAAAATAGGAAAAGTTAGAAATAATTAGAAAGTGGAAAAAAGTATTAGAGAAATTGTAATAAATTTCGAAGGTTGTTGCAAAGCAGACAGAAGGTTCACTCGCACGTGATAAATGAGACAGTTACCCTTCTGTTGCTTCTGATTCGCCAGCGCCGTGATTTATAGCTCTTTTCTTCGATGTGACGCTCGAATTATGAGCCACATTTAACTATATGTTTGGAGAACACAAAATGTTACTAATTTCTTAAGATCCGTATAAGTACCCACACTAATATATGTAATTATAAACTCAAAGAATCTTGGCAAAATTCATCAAACCCATGCTCACTAAAATTTATTCGGCGAAACACTATATGCTCTTCACTGATTTTCAATCTACTTTCACGATTTTTAATTATCAGTCACATCATTTACTCGAAATCAATTAAAAATTAGTAATTTTTGTTACTGATTTGACAAGTTCGGTAAAAATTCACCGATCGGCGTCGAGAAGAGCGTAGAAAACAAAACAGCAAAGTTTCGGCTTTTTATACGACAATAACTTAAAACGTTGGGAGATAGAAACCGTTTTTTTTAAATTAATTAAACCGAATAAAACAAAAGCGACAGTAATCACGAATTTATCTCTCGCGTATACAAATAATATTTATTGTACCTTCTGACTAAGGAACCTCGCTTTTCAATTGCAGCATACATTATATCTTATCAAACCGTTTTCCTTTTTTTTTTCGAAAAAAAGCCGAAAACCGAAAGTTAACGAACCATATCATCATAAGTCAACTTTTATCAATTAACCTCATATACTTGAGTTTTCAATATTTATCATCCTCTACAAATCGAATTGAAAACGATGATCCCCCCCTCTGTTATGTATATATCTGAATATCTTCTTTTTTTCCAAAAAACATTCATTTTCGAGAATTTCTTTTCTTTTTTTTTCTTTCATTATGTTTTATTATATACAACCTCTCATTCAATATCCTGACAAAGGTAAACAAAAGTACCACTCGAACTCCTCCCTATTTTCGCGGTTGAATTGTATCCAGGCAGTTATGTGACTTGTAGGACTTACCTACAGGTATGTATACCGCTCGACAAAACCATTCACCTGGTTGACAATAAAAAAAAAAAAGAAAACGAAGAAGAATGTAGAATCTTCCCGAAAAAACAAGTTTTCACATTTTCCATGAACTATTACACAAATCTTTATAAGATGAAAAAAACTTGACTTTTTAAAGCTTTTCACGAAACAAATGTTTCGTAAATCTAAATAGACGTTTCGTTAAATTTTGGATCAGTTGTCTTTGTACAGTAGTTTTCTTCAAAGTATCAAATATTGCTACTAAAACGAATCATAATGATGCTAGAAAGTTTCGATTTGATCCAAAAATTTGTAATTTGATCAAAATTTGAAGTATCAGTTGCAATGTAAGTCAACAATGTATTATTTTTGATAGGATCAAGCAGTACGAAGCAGAACTATAACCAGTGGCAAGAATTATAAATTATTAAAAAGGTAACAAATTTTCCGTTTTCACAAAAATTGCTATATGAAAAAAAGAAAATTGGAAGGGAGAATCTGAAGCACCCTATTATGTAGGACTTGCGTGTTCCAAAGATGGGAGAGATTTGAGACACGGATGCTGTAGTGCTGGTGGGAGAAAATCAGAAGAAAGGATGGTGGAAACAAACTCTGTTTCCAGTAGTGAGCGACACGCCACGTGAGGTGGAGATTTGTCAAATATTCTTCTCATATTATATATATATAAGGGGCAATAATCTCGCACATGACACGTGCAATTTCTCTCAATGAAAAGTGTCACTTTTTTTTTTGCTTTTTAAATAGTTTTCTAATTCTCAAGGACGAATTACCTACATGAATTCGGCTAAATTTTATTTTCGCGAAAATAAGTTCTTTTCATTGAAAAAACACGACCGAATAAACGATGAAAGATACAACTTTAGAAAAAAGATACAATTTTTATTTTGTTTTTTGAACTATGCGGTTGATTTTAAAATTGGAGGGAAATATAGAAGTGAAAGCTGTGTGATTATTATTCCAGCAAGTTTGCTTATTATTGCAAAAGTGTATTGTGTGTATAAACAGTCGGAATAACTGTTGGCCCTCAAAATCAGATAGTGGACTAACATATAGCAAATGAAAGAAGTGAGTAAAAGAAATTTAAATGAAATTTTAAAGAATTTAAACGAATTTAAAAGAATTTAAAAGAATTTAAAAGAAATTTAAAAGAATTAAAAACGAAATTTAGTGATAAAGAATAAATGAGGGTATCAAAGAACCGGTTATAACTTTTTTAAGCTCAAAATCATTGCTCTGTAAGTTAATAATTAGAATGTTTTCAATCCCAATTTTTTGAGAAACATTTTGATAGGGACCCTCAAATGAACTATTTGTTGCAAATGTAAAAGTAAGAGTTAGTTTATGGCTTTGAGTCTGACCAAAGAATACGTTTCTTCTACTTTCACGATTGGCAGACTCCTTAACGAATACGTTTATTTACTTTTAATTCTAAATTCTAAATATTGAAAAACTATTTAAATATTCCAATATACTAATGTAGTTTTCAGGTTTCGGTCACAGTTTTCTTGAAAGTATTAAATTGGAACTAAAGGGGATCAAATTGAAGCCAAAAATCTGTACGAATTTTTTATTTGATCCGCACATTTTAATCAATTCGTAGCCATTTGATATTTTTAAGTTAACAGTATGAGTGTGATTGGTTTTAATATTTAAATTAACGAACACCGAGTTATAGTTAATTAAACGAAATGAAATCATTTGCTTTTTTTCGAAAGTATAACCTTAAATGGATTTAATAAAAATTAACTTTGGACCCATTTTGCCATCATCGACTTAAAGTAACCGGATAGACGGCTAATATATAAATTCAATTTCATCTCTTTCTTATCGATATAGAGTAACTGCATTGTGTCCTGAGATCTTAATTTATCTTTAATCAACCACAAAATAGATCCATTTGCGGTGATTCTCAGATTTCATCTCTTCCCATTTTGGTTCCTGTCCTGTGTCTTTGTTACGTATTTTCCTTCACCGATATTGGAGAAACTACTATCTACTGGACATTATATTCTTAAAGAAAAATTCTATTTCGAATTTTTTCTGACGCAAAATCGACGCTTTTTGAAAGAGAATATGGAATAGAAGACGATAATGATTCTATTATTTTTAATACTTTTACTTCGGCTATATTTGCGGGGAATTAAATTGAGAAAGAGAGAGAGAGAGCACCATCGCACTATTTATATACCTTGGTTTTACTTTCTTCAAGTTTCTCACCCCTTTTTCACCGAAAGCAAGTAGTGACGTTACTTTTCCAATCCTAGTAATTCCCCAAAGGTAGATGACCGAGAAAGAATTGCGTCGTTTAATCGTAGAGTCTCTCGGCCTTATTCTGCGACAAAAGCGCCAAGTGTAGGAAAAGCATGGAAAAACTCACAAAAGCTCAAGAATCATTCACATGCACTCACTTACTTTACACAATACAATACGAGAATATAACAAAAACAGTGTTATCCTAAGGCTAGTGCAAAGAAAGCAGCTTCTCTCAAAATCTGAACTAGTAAAAATGTTTTCTCATATTTCGCAGTATATAGTTTATTCTCAACTATTTTTCTTTTTTTTCCTTTTTAATATTCCAAACTCACATCCAATGATTAAAGTAAACCCCAATAATTAAAGTAGAAAAGAAACTATACACAAAAGTTTTAATTATCAGAGATTTTGAGAAGCTTCCTGCGATGCCTTCGGAAAGAAAGTTGCCCCATTAAAAGAGAGCATAGAGAGGGAAACTTTTTTCCTCTGCAACATGTGACTAAACTACATAGCAACAATTTTTTTTGTTGTGTGTGATTTTTCGTCTTTGCTTCATCTCTCTCTCTCTCTCTCTCTCTTTTTCACGTAGACGTGAAAGAATAAAACAATTAAAAAAGAAGTCCCTGGATTTCATATCCGGGGGCACTTGGGGTTTGAACCCTTATAAACCCCATGTTCTTATAAACCAGCTATATAGCTATGTATATGTATATACGAAAACATTCCCCTTTGCCTCGAGCTACAACTAACACTACATATGCGGAATCGCAAAAATTGCTGATGAAATTATCAGTCCAGTGCAATTTTTGCAAATTGAAACTTTTCGAACCTTTCAAAACACACACTTTTCTAAAACATAATACAGAAATCTTTCTAAAAATCCACTTTTCTAAAGCATTACACAAACCTTTTAAAACATACACTTTTCTAAACCGCATAACACAAACATTGTATATATGTCTATAGCAGATTTCAAGAAACATTCAGTTTTTCTCAAAAAAAGTACCAAAGTAAGTATAAGTATCAAAAGTTGTATTTGTCACCGGAAGGATGGACGAATTATTCTCCATTATTCACCAGTAATACCTTTTCTTCGGATATACTTTAGTGATTAGAACCCAAGCGCGCACATTATTCCAAAGGCTTTGGGAGCTTCCTTTTTAAGCCATCTTTCAATGAAAGCCATTGGCTTAAGACGCAGGGAAGAATCCTCGATAATGTATACGCAAAAAAGGAACGATTTTGGAAAAGTAGAAAACAATTAGGTACAATTAGGTACCGCACTGAATATCCTGTAACTTAGTATACAAGATAAGAATAAGGTTTGAAATAAAGATGACAAAAAAAGGATCTAAAAATAGAGACGTCACTACTTTTTTTAATCCAAAAATCAGAATATTTATAAATTGAATGAATTTAGTTATTGTGTGTTTATAGGGAAAAAAAAGAGCGCGAGCCAAAGTATGGAGGGGCGGAGGAACTTTGGTTATTTTAAGCAAATTGTTAAGTGGTTAAGTGCTTTTACGCGACCTCATCTCAAAAGTGTCGCAGTCTCACTCATTCAGCCACTTATAAACTGAAATTAGTAGTAAACTAATTAGACATTTGTTACAAAATTTGTATGCCGATGACACCTTTCTAAAAATACTATATGTATTAATCTTTGTTGACGAGCCAGAAAGAGAAAATTCCACTCCTAAAGTATATATTACTTCATTTCGTTTCATTAACAAATTTGATCCATTAAAGAAGATTCGATTTTTTAAAAAGAAAACTGCACACTATTAACGCAAAAGTTGCAAAAATTAATGATCCTCGAAAGACATTTTTTGAAATTAAAAAGTTATTCAAATCTTTTGATAGAACAAAACATTCTACGAACAAAAAATCCTGTTTTTAGGATTTCAAAGTTCAAACTGAAACAAAAGAATCAAACTAGCGACGTTTGGATTTGAAACAAAAAAATTAAGACTGAAAAACGAATCAAAAGTGCTGCAAGCCAATCATGTTTCCCCTAAAATTTGTTATATTTGCTATAAAAAAAACTTTGTTTTGTTTTTAAAACAATAATCCGTTCGTAATCCTTTCTTTCCCAGAGGATAAAAATACACAAAGTTTTGTTGCTAAACTTTTTAAGAAAACAGGTCACGATTAGATAGATTCGATGCGTATATACATTTTTATATGCAGAGAAGTACAGGTCAAGTTTTTAACGGTTTTTTTTTAAATGCAAACTATATCTTTAAGAAAGAAAAGAAGAAATCAAGGTATTCTTTTTATCCTTATCTACAAACCCTAAGAAAATGAATCTCAACACAAAATTTAAATAATTGCGGTCAAATTTTTCGAAAACGTATATAAATACACTACTGTTAACTCAAAAGTATCAAATGGCAACGAATTGATACCAAAAATGTGGATCAAATAAAAAATTGATTCTTCTTTTTGTCATCTATTTGATCCACTTTAGTATCAATTTGATATACTTTCAAGAAAACTGCGTGTATAATTACACGCTTTTTGAAACATTATAAATATAAATTTTGTTTTTTTTTTATTTTAAAGAAATATATACGTCTTCGCGTATAAAATGGAAAGGAAAACTCTCTACATGTTCACATGTGCCCATTTGCCTATTTTTCATGCGGATTTCCGCCAAAATTTATGAAGTCTATTAAGTAAAAAATATTATTCTCTTTAGTGGCGGGATTTGTTTTCTCCATTTTTATTAAGATATATACTTTGGCACTTATGCGCGTCTACGTGCAATATTTTGTATCGCAAGTTTACTGCAAAATTTGGTTGAAAAATTTATAATATATTTATAACGTATAATATCCCAAAAGTCCGAAAATCAGGTTTGCAAAAAAAAATTGGCTTTGGAAAGTTTATTCTTTGCTAAATTATAATATAATTTTAACCCCCTTAACAGCTTAAAATATTTCCGACGCGCTTCAAAAAAAAAAAATTCTAGGTTATGTTTACTATTTTTAGGGGTAAAAATTTTAGAAGCAGAATCAATTACAATTACAAATTGACACTTACGTCTTCATTCTACATCCAAAATATGCAATAAAAACGTAAATTTATATAATTAAAGACGAATTTCTATAATCAAGAGAAAAATATAGGAAAAACGTATATAACCTAAAATTCCTCCCTTGGGAGCGAGTCAAATTTTATATGTTTACTACATTATAAATTTGCATACCTGACATTAATCGCAATTTGATTTTCAAATTTCCAACTTTGTTACTAATATTATATTATTATTATTATTATTATTTTGATTATTATTATTATGACTATTATTCATAAGAGCGCAGCTAAATTTGAGTGAAAAATAGTTGAAGCGCGTTATCCGACATCTCTCCAGATTACGGCTACTGTACCGGCTGTATAATTATACGAAAGTGTTATTGCTTCTGTTTACCCAGGTCTCTGTATGTTTGTTTTGCAGGTTACCAGGTGATAAGCACCCTCCTAATTCTTGCGACACGTCGTCGACACCAGAACCTTCTCTCTTGCTTCTGCATCCGCAATAGGGGATTTTTTTCCTCCGGCCAAACATTCACGAACACATAGGAATTGCGCGAGAACTATGAGGAAGAAAAATATGAGGGTTACGGAGAAGAGAAAATTAGATGACGACAAGTGAAGTTACGCCAACGATAATTCGGCATTCAGATTATTTTTGAATAAACGAAACAAAAAAAAAAAATGAAATGGAACTCTGTGTTTTATCTCATTTTCATGATTATTCATTTCTGTACAGCATTCCTTGAAACGAGAGCAGGTAAATTATATACATAAAATCCTAATAATATTGCGGAACAAAGTACAAATATTTAAATATAAAATTATACAAAATATTTTGTTTTCTCTATTTCTAAAATTGAAAAATAAACAAAGTATTTATAAATATTCTATTTCTAATATATTAAATATAAAACACTATTTTTCTTGGCGAATTGGTAATAAAATTTCCATTTTTGACAATGGCGACGAGTGAAAATTGTTTTTTTTTTGTCAAAGGAAAAATATCAATAGCTAAAATCTTTAACTATGTTAGCGTAAAAATTTATAATATTAATATAAGAAAAAAAATATACCAAAACGTGAGGTTACATATGTAGACGTATTCGCACTGCTTGATTATTTCGAGTACTCGTACAAACTCTCCCGTCGCATAAGAGTGAGAAGGAAATGAATATTCATTTCCCCATAGAATGTCTTGTTCCGCGTGCTTTATTTTATTTGCCGCGTAACAGAAAACATTCCTTATTGTGTATGTAGGGAGAGTAAAAATATTATTTCCTTTTCAAAGTATCGGAATTGGTGATAAAATATGCCAAAGAGTCGTCCACCAATAAATGACGAAAATAGTTGAGTAATAATGTTACTAATTATTGTATAGTAGAAAAAAAGTAAAAAGTAAAAAAAAAATAAAGTAAAAAGTTATTAATAATTTAATTTCAAATACTCGACAATATATGCACGAGGAGAAATATAATTTTCGGTCGAATTTTTCCTCTCCGATACTTGAGGTACCGTTCTCAAGATAGCAGAGTGGCGCAGTGGAAGCGTGCTGGGCCCATAACCCAGAGGTCCGTGGATCGAAACCACGCTCTGCTAAATATTTTTTTAAATTGTGAGAAGCAACAGCAATGGAACTAAATTTCAATCCACAATAAACTTATACTTGTCAAATCGTCATTTGCTTCTTTCTTTCTTATCATTTTTTTCTATAATAATTTTTCTTTTCAATTTGTAAAATCAATTTCTACTGAAAATCGTCGAATGAAGAATTTTTATCAACGAATTCGCTAATTTAGATAAGTTTATTTTTTAGCAAACTAATTATAAATTAACGCCAAGAATGTTGTTAAATTAAATTCGGGTGAAATTCACAAGAATCATATAGAATTGCAAGAATCATTAGAATCATTAGAATCGCAAAAATCGCAAGAATCATTAGAATCACAAGAATTTACAACTTTTATCAACTTATGAAATAACAAATCTAGAAAAAAGACAAAAAAAACAACATTGAAACTTTTTAACAAGCATATAATGTGGATAATTTCTTGGATTTAAGGGCGTCGATCGGTAACTAGAAGTCAAGGGGGGGGAGAAAACACCCCCAATGAGAAAAAAAAGTGAGCGGCTCGAGTATAATCTTCGAAAAGTCGTCGGATTAACGTTCTATCCAGAAATATATAGCGTGCACAAGGCCAAAACCCTATATAGAGAATCTAATCCGGCGTAACGTCACACATGAACCGAGTAAAACATTTATTCCCCCATATTTGCGAAAAGTAACCTTATCAATGCAATGCACTGTGCGTTGCGCAAAACGCTTCATTTTATGCAAATGCCATTATGGGGACACGTGTTAAATAAATAGTCATCTTTAAGGGTCGAACCGCCGCACGATAAGATATAGACACACGAGAGATCAAAATCTCAAATATATCTATTTGTCATACTCTTATATATTTATAAAAAGATATTTATTTTATTTCTAGGATGCAATCGAACGGTTAGAAATTCTGTCGGCTGGATTAGATGGACCGGACGAATGGGAAAATGCGTTATTCAAATTAAGACGCCTTCGAAGGATCCTCAGGTAGTGACAAAATTTATTATTATTATATATATTATAAAAATTAAAAATAAATTTCAAAGAAGAAATATTAAAGAGATATAAAAATAAATAAATAAATATTAACTTACATTCATTTATAGATAATCGAACTTCGAATAAGAAGACTACAAGTTGGTATTTTAAAAAATTCCAAATGCGAGGGGGCGTATGTGCAATTTTTCGAAAATTCGGACGATTCCGGACGCTACTGTGGACACATTACGAGTAACACAACCAGGTAATGTATAATAATTGTAATAATACAATTATTTACTATAATTATTGTAATGAACAATTACAGGGTGTCTACTATTTTTGTTCAATAACAAAATTCCCGTTTTTTCGCGATTATGTCCTAAATTTTTACCGCTTTTTTTCTCAACAAATTTAAATTTACATTTCGAACATGAATAAATCTTTACATTTTTTGAAAATAATGCCTTTTTTTGATAATTTGGAAAATAATTAAATTAAAGAAAAAATTTCTCAATTTCTGGAAAATAAACTTGTTTCTTTATAATTGAAACCTTGATTTTTCAACTTTATTATAATATATTGATAATTGAATTTTAGCAAAGAATTTTACTATTTATGTAAAAGTATAATTCAATTCTTCCAAACAATTCCTATTATTTATTAAAATAATGTAATTCTTGTGATGAATTTTATTAAAATTTTCGAAAATAATAAAACAGTAATAATTAATTATTTTCTTAATAAGTAATAAACATTTAATTTGTTCAAGAAATAAATAAATATGATTTATATAAACATTCAGAAATTTGAAATTATAAAAATTTAAAGGGAAGTTCAATAATTATAATTATGTATTGAATATAGAATAATATAATTTTTATAAGCAGTTTATTTAAAACTGTAAGAGGGACTTTAAATTTAAGAAAATAAAATTATAATTACGGTCAGTAACATTTTTTCAAAAAATTTAAATAAAATTCTTTAAGAGAATTCAATTATTTTTCAAAAAATGTAAAGAAATTTCAATTACTTCAAAAAATTTCAATTATCTTGAAACAATATAATTTAAAAATACAACAAACTTATTTTCCAGATTTAAAACAAAAATTTGCGAAAGTTCAATTTTATTAAACAATTTTAAATATGTATATTTTTTTAAATTAACTAATAAAAATTTTAATTATTAATCTTCGCCGTTAGAAATATGATTACTAGAATATGACTTTTCATAAAATTCAAATTATTAATCAGTTATTAAATTAAAATACTTTAAAAATTCTATTTGTTAAAAAGTTTCTAATGGAATTCTTTAACAAATTTAATTACATAGTTTCAGTGGAATTTAAAAATATTTCTATTAACTCAATAATTTTTTTAAATTTATTTACATAATCCATTTGAATTGGTGACTGATTTTTTACTATCAAATTAATTTTTTTTAACTAATTCAAATTTAGAGAACAGTATATAAATATATCTATAAAAATTGAAATGAAAAGTGATTTTTGAAAAACAAATTAAAATAATAAAACATTTTAATTTTGGTGAAAAAATTCCCGGCTAATTCCCGGTTTTTTCCGAACAAATTAAATTCCCGGTTTTCAAGGATTTCCCGATTAGTAGACACCTTGAATTATTTATTATAATGAACAATTATTTACTATAATGAACAATTATTTATTATTATGAACAATTATTTATTATAATCTATAATTATTAATTATAATTACAATTATTCATTAAAATCTACAATTATTCATTATAATCTACAATTATTTATTATAAATTTACAATCATTGCAAATTGTAACACAAATCTATATCCTTATATAGTGTAAAATAAACTTTGTTGTTTTTAAGGTTATTTTTGAAGAGAGGTCCCGACTTGACTCTAGTGATGAATTCGGAGAAGAATTTCGCGGCGAAGAATCCGGTAATATTTTCCGCTCAGTATACAATTTTGCCATCGCGTTTGGCGAATGAACGACATCGAGGAGTCGTTGGCCCCACAGTCAGCGAATGTCCTCTCGAATGCAAATATCGAAATGACCGAAGAAGTTGTCGTTTAGTGTCGCCCGGATATCCTGGCGTCTATCCACGCGGCATTAGATGTCGAGTTTCCCTTGAATCCAGTGCGGGGCGATTTCGCATCGGCGGCTCTGAGGATCTCTACAATTTAATGAATTACACCCATCAAGACGGTTGTTACACGGAAAACTGTCAAGATTTTTTCGAACCCGACAGTAATTCTTCTCTGGAAAGAAAGTCAAGTTCGCTTCAATCTGGAAGGTATGAAAATTCTCCAAACTTTCCTACAATGTTTGGCAAAAATTATCTTTCTAACTTATTCAAAATTTATGTAAATGTTATGTATTTTATTATTATTATTATTATTATTATTATTATTATTATTACAGAATACGAACCTTAAGGAGTGTGAATAAAAAAGCAAAAGAGGACGACGAAAAGCAAAAAGAGGGAATACAAGGAAGGAAAAGTAATAACCCAGGGAAAATTGACAACTTAAAGAATAAATTAAAACATGCCAACATGAAGCACATGAATCGTCATTCCGAACATAGAACACTCGAATCGAATCGATTTCGACACAAAGGACATTTTTTCAAAAAAAAATCCTCCGACATCTGGAGTCCATTGAACTCAAACATTGGTCCATTATTGCCAAATAAGATCGGCGAAGAACGTCGAGATAAAAATCTTCCTCTCAATAGTGAACTGGAAAAAAGTGCAAATCCAGAGACGACGAGGGAGAATTATTGTTTGGGCGATTACTTGGCCCTACTGGAGAATATAAATGGTGAAATTTTCGAGATCACGAAATTTTGTGGCGAGGGTCGCATACCGCAAATCTTATCAAGAGGGAGAAATATTATCATTGAGTTCTTTGCGAGTGAAGACGGCACCATTATGCACGATGGCTTTCACTTGACTCTACACGAAATTGAAGCAACTAAATCAACATTCGAGAAGAATTGTCAAGTTTTCATTAAAAGTGGCGATAAGTCGAGGGATGTCATTAAATCAGTGGACAATTGGTATCCGCCGGGGACAATTTGCAGTTATAAATTTTTGGGCAAAATCACCGAGAAGGTTGCGATTCAATTGAAAATTGTACGTAGTGAATTAGTCACTGAGTCGAGTGATAAGCAGAATGACAGTAAACCGTCAGTTCATTGCACGGGGAATGAAATTACTATCTACAATGGAGTTCACGATAGTAGTAATCATATGCTTTGGTCTTTTTGCGATTCAACGAATTCTGACATTAATAACATTCAGGTAAACCACGGAACTTTGATTTTAAAAAAAGAAAGAATAAATAAAATTAAAAAACTAGTTCAAATATAGAAAATTTTTCCTTACAGGTGCCGATTATTTCGAATGGAAATTCCCTGATGATACAGTTCTTCAGCTCGAAGGGATCCCTCGATGGACAGGAATTTACGTACACAATTTCGTACAAATTCGTGAAAAAATCGCACAATATCACTCGAAGGAGGCAAGTGAAGATCGAAGAGACGAAATTAATTTCCTTGCGACCGGTGGATTTTTCCGTTTTAAATCTCAACGAAACGGAGATTTGTGACTGCGATATTTCCGATAGAATCGGAAGCTTTAAGAGTTGGTTCATGGTTCTTGTGGTTTTAGGAGTCATTTCATTTTTAGGCGCAATGTTGACGATCGTCGCTCTCCTAACGAAATGGCTAAAAATGCGTGCCACTGAAAAGAGTTTATTGCAAACACCAAAGTAAATGGATTTATGAATAGAATTTTTAATAATTAATTAAAAATTCTCCTAAGAAAACTGAAAACTGCATATCAATCGACTGATATTGGGAAAATTGAACAAAATATCATCCGCGCCAAATTTGAAAAAAAAATATTAGTAAACAAAGAATAGAGTATTCATTTACGCTTAGCACTTTCAACTCTAGATGATAGATAAATTAAACTTAATTTATAATTCTTAAGAACATAATTTATTATTTATTTAAAAAATTATATGAATATGTACATAATCTTTGTGGAAAATTTTCATTTTTTACAAATAAAATCCATTTTTGTAAATCGAGAAAAAAGAGTATGTCCGTTTGAAATTTCTTTTTACATTTCTATTGTGTACATAATTATTTTATATACGAATCGTAATAAATTAGGCTAATTTTTTAAAATTTAATACAATCCACTGCGTTTGTTGTAATATCCGTAATTTTACTTTTTCAGATTTAAAAAGTACAATGCAAATGTGATTGATATACATTACAGTTAAATTGAAATATGGTTTAAATTATTAAAAACATGATATAATACACTTACTTTTGTTTTAGAACAAAGATCACATTTTATAGACAGTATTATATTTGTTTTCATATTTTATTAGTTGATATCTCAACACTTTTACGCTTAATTTTTAAGCCCCACACTTTATAGAACATTTAAAATAAAAAGACAATTAATAATTTAAATATTCTGGTAAATTCCCTTTTTATTTTTGGTGATTTTCGAAAATATTCTGCGATACTTGGGTTTACGGTTTCATTTATATTTTTAAGAGAATTTCCGAATGCGCTAAATTATTTTTGAAGAAATAATTAAAAATATGTTTATGTTCCAAAAGTGCAAAAATTAGTATCTTTTGATTGAATTCATTAGATTTTGATATTTTCCCTGCTTGTCACTTGAAAATATGAATCGTGTCACTATTTTAGTTCAATTTTGAAAATTATTTCCAAAGGGCGAAATTTGAAAACAGTAAGATTTAAATCGTAGTATTTAGACAACTTGTAAAGTTTCCGCACTTTTCAAATTGCAAATTTCCGATTGTCTTACGATTTTGAGTGTGTTTGTTACCTCTTTTTTGCAAGATTTTTGTTTAAACGTATATCAATATAATTAATAGTAAACACAGTAAATTAACATTTTGTAATTGATTGATTTTGAGGTTAGAGGGAAAAATACGAAAGGTTTGAGATTTAAAACTGATAAAACTTACTGGAGGAAAGTTCTATGATTAGGTTCGGAAACTTTTGTGTCGACTCGAAGTACACATTCCAATGATTTTCTGACACTTGAACATTATTTATTAAAAATATAAATAAATAAATAAACAAAGAATAATGTTGATGCAAGTAACTATACCCTTATCCACACTGTCTGCCAGCGGCGCAAATCGTTGTGAATTAGACTTGTTCCCAACTTCACTCTACTAAAGGTGCGGTCACAACTCGGCTGCTGGCAAACTCCGTCTACACATTTCTCAACTTTTACATCACTAGTCAATCCTTTTGGTGGTTGAGCATCACTTGCAGGTTGTCATGGTAACATACAAGAGTAAGAGAGCTCGTTAAATCGAAATTTGAATACACTGTCTCACTCACTCTTAACGTTGCCCTGACAACCATAAAGGCAGACACAAGCCGAGTTGTGCTTGTGCCTTACACCCTTGTGACTCCTAAACTCCTTCTAACCTCTTTAACATCACGAAACACGAATAACTTCGAATATAATATTGTACATAAAAAGTTAAAACTTTCTTTGTTAAATTAATTTTAATAATTCATAAAACCACAAACATAATGTCGAAAATTACGGCTGTAAAGGAAGTAATTGAGAAATTATTACGAGACGAAAAGAAGCCTTGGTCAAAATACATAGCACTTGCTGAACAAAAATCTGGTGTCGATCGATTGTATATTTTCATAGGTAAGTTTGTGTTGAATCTAAAGAATAAATTTGCACTCTTTTCTATTCTAAATTTAATGTAAATGATAAAGAAACTTTTTTGTACGTATTCAAACAACTAAGGTTTTCCTTTTTTTCGAATAAAGAAAACATTTGATGCAATGTCATTTTTTTAATGAAAATTATTAGTGCAAGTCACTGCTTTATGTAATTTAATTGCAGCTAATTACTATTTATCTAAAAACGTTGTCGTTGGATCTTGATTAAATGTACTTTTTGAGAAAATGGGAAAATATTTCTAACCTCTGAAAGCATAGGAAATTTTATGATTTTTAGGCAATTTTCTCGAGGATGTTAAAATATTTTTTAATGTTCAATTGCAGGTGGCTTGCTGCTATTAGCATTGTATTTAGTTCTAGGTGTAGGCCAACAATTAGTATGTAACATAATTGGTTTCGTTTATCCTGCTTATTGCTCAATGAAAGCGCTCGAAAGCCCAAGCAAAGACGACGATACAAAATGGTTGACGTACTGGGTTACATTCGCCGTTTTCACGATTGTCGAATTTTTCTCTGAGTACATTGTTTGTTGGTTCCCAGTCTATTGGCTAATGAAGGTATAAATCATTTCTCTCGCATGGCTAATTTAGAAATTAATTAATTATAATTCTAATTTTCGTATTATTTTTTGTCAGTGCCTCTTTTACATTTGGTTGATGGCTCCAACCGAATACAACGGATCTTTGATACTTTATCGCAAAATAATTCGTCCACGATTTGTTCAATACGAGCCACAAGTTGATAAACTATTGTCCAATGCTTCTGATATAGGTAAATATATTTTTGCACTCATTTTTTCCTCTAACAAAAAAAAAACCTAAACTTTTTTCGGTATTCATGAAAAATATTTTCTTACTTTGCAGCAAAGAAAGCTGCAGCAAGTGCATTAAATTCTGAAAAGAAAGATTAAGCGTAATACAAGTTTTTAATTTGAAAAATATAAATTAGCAAAATTTTTACAAAATCTTCATACCCATTCCTTGAAATAAAAAAAAATTAAGACTAATAATTCGAATTTTTTAATCAAATGTAAATGTTAAATTCAATGATTTGACTATCGCACAAAATCGAATTGCGACAAGTTATAAAAAATGCTGAAATCAATTAAGTGCCTAAAATTGTTTCTATGATGTTTCAAATATAAGATTCATAAAAAAAATAACGGATTGAATAGGATAACTTATTTATTGTGATATTTGCCGTGTTTCATAAATGTTATCTATGCTGTGCCATTCTTTTTTTTTAAAATAATTTGCGCATAATAAAATTAAAACTTTTATTTGTATTTAAGCTATACACATATACTTCTTAATCAAATGTGCAAAATTTTTTCTAAGCACTTTTTTTAAAAATTGTAATTATAAATTTTAATAACAGGCTTTTAGAGTAAAGCAAAAATAGACTTGATTAAAAATTATATTTTCTCCAAATATAAATAAAAGTGAAGAGTTAATTTATTGAAATCTGTACTGTACAAAGAATTTAAGGAAATAAAGTTAATTTTATTGAATAAAATTGTGTTTTTACGTTGTCGAAGAAAGAAAAAAAATAGAAATTTGTTAGGATTGAAAATAATGGAAATTTTCGGCTGTAATTGCTAATTTTCGGATATGTCTAATCGTTGTTGCTGCTGCTATTTGTACTTCGGAATCCTCTGAACCAACTAGACGCAAGACGTGCTAAAAAATTCAAAGAAACGTTATTTGCAATTTAAAAAAAAAGCGACGCGCTCCTAAGGAAAAAATTGTGGATTATGTTTATAATTTAAGGTCATTATCGTTATTTGAACCTTGACAACGCCACAAGTGTGCATTGTGATGCAATTCAACGGCTCCTTGCTCAAATGATAGAATGCAATGCAAACTCCTTTCAAGACATTTTTATTCTGACTCGACAGATAATTGACCAAAGGCGCAACAGCGTTCAATTTTCCAAATTCGTAATTATTTTGTCCCCATTCGCAGCAAAAGGCAATTGCCAAAGTTAAATTCGCCCGAAGATCTTCGTCCTCCTGCAAAAGTGAAAATGGAATAATTAGATAAATATACCGAAATGACTATTTTTATTTTTTGTTTATAAGTTACGATTCTTTTCTTAATTACAGTATTGACTAAGTCTGCCAATTTTTTAACAACACCGTGATCTGTCAAAATTCCCAAATTTTCCGGATCAATGGCAATCTCGGCGATTGTCGCACAAACCGCGCTGAGCACTTGATTGTCTTCACTCTCAAGCAAGCTGACTGTCAATTCTAAACCTCCAACGAACGCCCTGACCATTTGCGGCGAATCCTTAGCGTGTTTGATACACGGCACCAAAGCAAAGCACGCATTTCTCTTAATAACATTACTCGGATGCTTCAATAGCGACCAAATTAATCGAACTCCGTCCAGTACGTGTCCGGGATCGTTTATTATATCCATGCACTCTTCACTCTCCGCACATTCTTTTATCACCATTGGTAAATTTTCCAGTAACGGTTCGTAGGTCGCACTCAACAAACGAATCTGTAAAAAGAGAGAAAAAAATCATTTACGCACGATTTTCTCCTGTGATTTCTTTTTTTAATAAACCTTGTCAAAAACTTGCCAATTTTTGTATTCCGTCATTTGTCCTGAGAACGTCACGATTTTTAGGATCTTTGCAACACTCGGCAAGTGCGCCGACCGCATTCGTGAGGACATCCTCATCTTCGTTTTCCTCCAAGAGGGGAATTATCGAAGCCACCAGTTCATTTTGATTAAATCTGATGACATTCTCCGAACTCATGGCGCACTTCCAAATGCCACCGGTGACGGAGGCTAGTAATTTTTTATTACTTCGAATCTGATCGCTCTGCACCAATTTGCACAAGGGATCGAGACCACCGGCTTCCCTCACCAAATCTCGTGTCACTTTATTCTCAGCGCACTTGAAAATCACCAAAGCACAGTTTTCCTTTAGTTTGACATTTTCGTTTCTCAAGTGATGAACCACGTCGGCGAGAATTCCCATTTGCTCGAAGGCTAAACGAAAAGATTTCTGGAAGAGAAAAAAAATTTTTTTTTTTGAGGTTATGATATAGTTTTGGAAAAAGAAATTCTCACTAGATCTGCGCATTGTTGAACAGAGCCCATCATTGGAATGATCAAGTCGACATTTTGCGTTTTCAAAAATCGTGACATTAGAAAAACGACGCCGAACTTTCGCAATTCTTCCTTTATTTTTGGACTACTGCTCAAGGAGTTGAGAACTTTGGCACAACCGATGGCGACTGACATTAGTTCTCTGTCGTTTTCGTTCTGATTTTCCAAAGGGCATTGGAGAACTGTGTCGGGAATGTCCATTACGTCCAACTAGAAGAAAAGACTTGTTGATTCTTTTTTTTTAATCTTTATTTTTTGTCATAAATTCTTTATGTTTACTATCAGGGGAATTCCTCCACGAACGCGAATTTGCTTTCTCGCCTTTCTCATCATGGCAATATTGGCCATCGTTTCGGCTGCTAGAACTTGAATGTCCCTCGCTGGGTGCTTCAGTAGTTCGACAAGAGATGTCACAATTCCCAGGTCTATCAAGTAGCGTCTTATCTCAGCTGACGATGTTATTTTCAATAGAACTGACAAGGCGCCACTTTGACATTTAATGTCCTTCGTCTCCAGGAGATTCACCAGTACTTCCAAACCTCCCATTTCGTGAATTGCTTTTTGGATAATCTGCAATTTTATCATCTTCATTTGACGGTGGGAAGTTTTATTAGTTGTGAATTTAAAATTCAAACTTACTCTGCTTTTGAGTTCGTAGTCCTTGAGAAGACAGAGGGAAACCAGTGTCGCGGTTTGATTGCCGGCCTTCATGTACTTGATGAGCTTCTGCATGTGCCAGAATTCTGCCGGCACTTCGGATGTCGCACTCTCCTTGAGGTATCTGCTCTCGTCGTCGCTTCCCGACTCGGGTTCATCGTCTGAACTTTCTTCTTCCAACGACTCGTCTATGTAACGAATGCGAGGTCCGCCTTTCTCGTCGGCTAATTCTAAATTAGACCTGACGTGTGGAGGGGAAATAATTCAAGATTTAAAAAACGGATGGAGAACAGGTGAAGTAAAAACTTTAAAAGCACACGGATTTTATGGATCGAAAAGGAATTGTTGATCGACTGCTGGCAGAAATAAAACCAGGTAACATTTTATACTTAAAACCCTTAAAACTATGAATTAAATTTTTGTGACGCGCCTAAGAAAGAAAGAAAAGTGTCTAAGAAGCAAACGAATTACAGGTTAGGTTCGTGCTAGATTTTTCTTAATTGAAAGTTTATTTTTAATTATTTGAATCCGAAACCAATTTTCATGGAATATTTTCGACACAACAAAGACTTAAAGGCGAACAATTTTTAATCAATAATTGATTTTGTTTCTGTGTTTTTTACTCGAAAAGTTAAAAACATAACCTCAAATTTTTTGCTTCTTAGGTTTTTTTCCTTTTCTTATTTGTAGCGTGACACATGAAAGAGTGATAAAATCGTTATCAACCAAATTATTAAATGTATGAAATGTATTAAATCCATAAAAGGTATTAAATGCAATTTTCTGACTTAGTTCAACTTTTTCGTTTGCAATAAATTGCGGACTAAAATCTAAATAGAATAAAATTCGAAAAACTTACTGAGACGCAATTGCAGTCATTTTTATTAATATTCCACAACATCTGTCAACTATTTCGACTAATCTGGACTAATCAACGAGACGAGATGGAAAATATTGATCAAACAAAAGAATACTTCGACGGGAGTAAACAATTCTTGAAAAACTAGGAAAATCAGCGAATAAAGAAAAATTATTTTTTTGTCATTATGTTTATTTTAACATTGTTACAATGAGTTTCGTGAATTTTTCACAATATACAGAAAGGTATATATATATATATGCACTATAATAATAATGTACTACTATAGAATTATTTAAATCATACTTTGTGTTGTCACAATTCTTGTTTTCGACAAGCTAATTTGTTTTATGGAATTCTATAGAAATTGAAAATAGGAATGTAAAACTTAAATATTTAACTTATTATTTTTTTAATATTATGCCAATAGTTTGAAAAAAAAATATTTACGATCAACTTATAAACATTTCACACATATGGCGCGACTTGAAAAAATTTACAAATCCAATGAAAAATTTAACTTTTGAATTAATAATGGAATAAATCGCAGAATTAGAAATAAATTAATATTTAAATCTCACTCGCAATTTTTTGGAAATTTTTCTCTGTATATAAAAAGAAGTTAGTTTCCTGTCCATTTTTTTTTTTAATAATCAATCTTCTGACTCTCTCCGCAACAAACGCTTATTATTTTGAAAAAACGTTTCTCCAATTAAGGATAATAATTATAATTAAATGTTAATCATTTCGCAATGAAATGAATTTCATGAATTTTTTTTAATGCAACGTGAATATTTAAAACCTTTTCTTTTTACAGATGACAAATTTATCATGAAATTTATCAATAAACTTTCTCTTATACCCATTTTATACTGTCCCATATATATATGCTAAACAAAGAAGCGACGCAAAAACAAAACGGCGACAGTCCTCTTAAGGCCCCGCATTGTTTAACAATACCTTTCAATTTCATTATAGAATTTTATATCATAGAATAGATTCTGTTAGACATTAAAATTTTTATACATTCTAAATATTTAGCTCAGCGATGAATTTAGCTGATCTAGAGAGAGAGATGAGTGAACAAATAATATCCACTGAAATTGATTAAGAAATTCATAATTGCACAAATTAGTCTTTTATATTTTCAAGTATGGAAGAATTTTTCAAACTCAGTTTTTAAAAAAAAAATGTTCAAAAGAGTAATTGGTGCAATTATTTTCCAATTTTTGTACATAGTAGAAATTGTTTGACAACTTGATTAATTATTATAAACTACTCTTAAGATTTATACACGAATAAATGACGCTTTCGGCGAAGGATAATAAAATGTATGTATGTGCTTTTGATTGAGATTAATTTTTAAATCAATCTTTTCATTTTTTCCTTCTTCTTCTTCTTTTTTTTACAATTTAAGGAAGCGAAATTATAATAAGATAAGGCTGGAATATTATTGAGATCGGCGTGGAACAAGTTCCCGACTTATATAAATATATTAAGATAGAGATGTAACAAGAGACAAAGAATATTAAAGAAAATTTGCTTTTTTTGTCCTCATCGAAAACATAACCTTACTTTATTTAAATTCTTCAATTTTAAAACTTAATGTTTAATAATGAATTTCTGTACTCAATAATCTTTGTAACAATTTTTATAATATTCCCTCCGTTCCTAATGATAATTGCACGATTAAACTCTGAATTCGAAGAATGATGATTGATTTTTATATAACTAAAAGACTCAACATTCTTTTTTTATAATATACATATTATGACGCAGAAAAAATATTTAAAGAGCAATCGTGCAATTATTTCTCTAATAGTTTGTACATCGAAATCGTTCGATAACTTGATCAATTAAATATTAAACTACACGCTTTTCATTTTAAAGAATGATTGACGCACCTGGCGGAAAATATATATATATTTTTTTTTCTAAAAAGGTACATTTTGATTTTTCTCTATCTCCGATTTGTTTAAAATTTTATTTTTTGAGAAATAAAAAACGAAGATACGTTTTTCGTTGCACAGCATTTTTTTTGTTTAGGCTCAGTGGAAGCTTTCTTTTTAAAAATAAAAAATAAAAACACGAATAGGATTTTTTTTAAATTCCCACGTCAAGTCTTAACTTGAGAAACGAGGGGTTCGCCCTTAATGTGATGTAATTAAAAAAAATCTTTCGTTAAAGACAAATTTTTTTATACAATTAATGATATATAATGTTAATATAATTGGACTGTATGAACGAATTTTTTAGATTCCAAGAAATGGAATTTTTCATAATTTTCAGGCGTTTTTTTGATGCAAAAATATTTTTTTTTGTTTTTTTGATTGTAAGAATATATTATGTCACTATTATTATTATTCTTATAAGACTGTATTTTACATTTAAATATAGCAGTATATTATGATGTTGTTTTTTTGAGCATATAAGTAAAAATTGTTCTATGGCTCATTTTGGAAGAAAAGTGTGCCTACAATTTCTTGGATTTTAAGCCCGTTTATTTATCAGGAGCATATTTATTTTTTATTCATTTATAGAAAAGAAAATTATTCGTCAAGCAGAGATTTTAATTTATAGCAAGAAAAAACTTGTTACTTGAAAGGGGAGAGAGGTTAAACCCCCAGAAAACGGCCCCTGACAATTATCATCATCATTTTTTTTTTAAATTTAGAAAAACTGTCTTTATTAAGACAGTTTCCTCGTTAAGAAAAACTATTATAATTGAACATACACTAACAAAAAATTGATAACTAAATTCACAGCAGTATGAAAAAATCACAAATATTAAAAATTTTTTTACAACAATTCTCGGTACTTAATATTTAGACTTAAAATAATTAAGTACTTAAAATTTATGATAAAAAAATAATTCAAATATATCAACTATATTTTGCAATTAAGCCCTTTTTAAATTCTTTTTCAAAAAATTTCATTTTGTTTTCTTCTTGCGTTTTGAAAAAAGATTTCGTTTTTAAAAAATACCTTTTTGCGTAAATGCATTTTGAAGAGCTTAAAAAATATTTATACTAAAAATAATCTATTTCTAAACTATATATTGAGATTTTTGTTCTAAAAATTGAAAATAAAATACCAAAAATACGTTTGAATTAAAATAATAATAATAATAATAATAATATGAAAGAAGCACATGAATTTCCATGAGTATATAAAATTACAATTTGATTCACAACACTTTTGAGTGACACACGGACAGAGAGAAACTTTTTTTCTTATTTAATAATTAAAAAAGAAAAACAAAAAAACAGGCTCTCAAGGTGGGGACAACGTGAACAGCTACATCTATCGATAAATATGAGAAACGCATGAAATTACATCTAAACACATTTTCATTTATATATATAGTACGGAAGAGACATTTCCATAATTATGTGTATTGTAATCTAAGATCGTATTTCTAATTAATCGTTAGATTTCTGCTCGAAAAAAAAACTAGATTCATCATTTTTCTTTTGAGTCATACATTTAAACCACTCGATTATAGTTTTGTTGGACAACATTCAAAGAGTAAACGAAAACATGGCATTTTTATTCAGTCTTGGTTCAGTCTTACACTGTATAGATGCAATCGATATCTTTCATTTTGCACTTTAAATTGAAATAAAAGAGCCAATGTTCAGGTAAGTTGAATCGTTTGGTAAAACCAAAAAAATCAGTTTCACACATTTATCATATATGTGACGTGCTGCCTATAAAAAGGTAGGAGCAAAAAATTGTAGGTTATGTTTATAATTTGAAGAGTAAAAATCGTAAAAACGTAGAAGAAGAAGAATCAGTTATTATTGCAAATTTTGTCTTCATTAGATGGAAAATATTCAATAAAAACTGATTTTTGATTTAAATAAATAAAAGCGCAGGGTGTCTACTAACCGGAAATTTTGTTAAACAAAAATATAGTCGCAGAAAAAACAAACATAACCTATAATTCATTTGCTTTCGTATCACGTCGCATATTTAATTGGAATATAAAATAAAAATAAGAATCAATGCGGGACACAAGTCTGGATATTATGCAAGCGTCTCCTGGAAGACATGACTTAAATATTTTTATTTCTAAAGTACTTTAAAATTTACTGGAGAAAAAAGAATATAATTTTTAAAAAAAGTACGGAGCAAACGTTGATAACTGTCACGCAAGCTGAACCCTTAGAAGTCAATAAAATCCGATTTGAAAAATTTGATTCCATCACAATGTCTAAGGGATTCTTTAAAATTGCCCAACATTATTATTATTATTATTATTAATATTATTATTATTATCATCTTAAATCGTACTTTATTCCAAAAATTACGGAATAAACAGTTATTACTACACTAACCAGATGTACTTTTTTTTCTTCATTATACACACTATATTAACAAAGCGATTTTCAATAAAATGTCATTCGAAGTATGGCCAACTAATTGATGCTTTCATTTCTTTTTTTTTCACTAATCGAATGATATGCCCTGTTTTTCGAAATTAAAAAATAAAAAAATACTGTTCTGTTTATTTATATTTAGTCAACAGCACCAATTATTAAAAAAGCCAGGAAAGGCGAGTTTTTCTTTCCCAACTTCCATTCTTGTTTTAAAAGCAAACGAAAAGTAGTTTTCGAAAACGTCCCTTAAAATTAATGAATAAAAGTCTTTCCATTAAAGACAAGTTTTAAAAATTAATATCGCAATATGCGAAGAAAAAAAAAATTGTTTAATTTTATTGACAGGGAAAATTATATTAATACTGTAAAATTGAAGATTTCTTTTGAAAAACTTCAATGTTTAAGGGGGGAATGCTTTGGAAACATTTTAAAATGTTTTGGCATTTCTTTTTGTTTATATACTTAAATATATTGCATCGTCCATTTTGATGGACGTCAAACGTGAGCATTATTTTTTTTAAGTTAAAATAATCATTTTTTTTTCATACTTATCTTTCTTGAGGATTCTTTGTTTTTTTAAATTATTAGGATACGATTATTGCCAAAGTCAACGACGACAATTTTTCCACTGGGCGTGAGTGTGATGCCAGAGGGACGATCCATTTCGTCGATTCCAGTGCCGTGGGAGCCGTATTTCCGCCTTAGTAAGCCATCCTTGCCGAAGACTTGAATTCTGTGATTGCGTGAATCGGCCACCACCATGTTGCCCTGATCGTCGACGACGATTCCTTGGGGACGGCAGAATTGCTTATTTCCACCGCCTTCGCCGCCGAGGATTTTGGCGTTGCTGAAATCGGCCTCGATGGTGACAACTCGATGATTGTTGAAGTCGGTGACGACAACGTCGCCCTCGGGTGTGAAGGCAACACCTCGAGGTGAGTCTAGGGTCTTCCAGAGGGACGATGTATTGTCGTTGCCGAATTTTCGCAGGAAAACACCCTCGGAGCTGAAGAGTTGTATTCGGTGGTTTCTCGTGTCGGAGACGACGATTTGACACTCGACATTGACCGCCACGTCCCATGGGTAATTGAATTGTCCGTCTTTGGTGCCTTTTTCGCCGAATGCGCGGAGGAAGACGCCTTCCATGGTGAGTATCTGTGGATTTTGATTTTGGAGTTATTTATTTATCGGAAGGGATGTAATTTTTTTTATTGACTAATTTATAGAAAAGTGTCATACTAACCTGAATTCGGTGATTGTCTTTGTCGGCGACGATGATTCTGCGACGTGCATCGACAGCAACTCCAGCGGGGCGATCGAACTGACCATGTCCGGAGCCTTGTGAGCCGAATCTTCGAACGAACGTTCCATCCTCGCGGTAAATTTGAATTCTATTATTCGACCTGTCAGCGACGATAATATGTCCTTCTTTGTCGCAGGCGACACCCCAGGGTCTGCAGAGATTGTCCGAGGGATGGCCATCGTTGCCGAAACACCGCATGTGAACTATCCGATTGGAAACATTGTGCTGCTCGGTCCAGACGATTACCGGGAAATTATTGGCCGGAATTGGTCGTCCGCAAGGAATCGACACGAGAGATCTGGATTGTAGATTCTGACAAGAGGACGACGTGGATGACGATGAGGACGAGGAGGAAGAATTTGAGGAGGAGCCACCGCGTCCTTTTAGAGCTCGACGATCTCCAATTGGTCCTGGATTGTTTAAAGCGACCGAACCCAAGTTTGCAATCGCGTCAAGAACGATGCTGTCCGGTCCACTGAAGGAGATCCAATTCTCCTCGGGTGGCGTGAAAGATTTACGAGCTTGTCGAATCCGGTAAATCTGCAAAAAAAAGTAAGTGTTTCAATTTTGCCCGTAAAAAAAATGTTTTCTCTTTTTCTTACCTCCGCACAAGCCATGTCCTTGATAACAGTGAGCTCCGTTGGATTTGCTGTCAATTTCGATATGCCAATTCCTCTCTTCAGTTTGTCGACTGTCTCGGTCAGCAGGACCATACTGTTCCTCAAGGCCTCGTCTCTAGTCTTCAATGACGCCAATTTGAGTATTCTCGCTTTCTCAATGTCCAATAAAAGTTTCTTTTCCCTCTCCTCCAGGGCGGAGATTATTCGCTTTATGCAAATCGACACGTCGTCCGTTGCCTGCTTGGATCTCACGTCCAGTGTTCCGACAGCCAGCTTAAATTGAGAATAAACTCGATTAGTGCTTACATCCAACTTGATTAATTTGAAAAAATTATTCTTTCAACTTAAAAAAACAGTAGCTATTGAAAAATTAAACTTGACTGAAAAAACTAATTTCCTTGACTTTTTTTTGCCTAATGATTAAATTTCAGTGAACTTCTCACCGATATAGCTTCAAGATCATCGGTTATGGTTTTTATTCCATGCATAGCTTCGCTCAAAACTTGGTTCGCCTGCATTCCAGCCTGCTCCATGGCTTCGATGAGATAAACCGTCACGTGACCATTGTGATTACGAAGATCGCACTCTCCGCAAATGGAGACACTGCAAGTTTGACAGTAATAATTAGAACTCTCAGAATGACGGTCACAGTGATTTATTAACGATGTTGCTGATTGAGAAACTTGAAGAGGCGGACTCGGAGTGCCAGTCGATGTCGATTGTGACACCAGATAATCCGGCGAATGAGAAGAATTCATCGTCTGCTGAAACTAATGGTAAAAAATCATTACATTTTCAATCACAAATTGTTTAAATTTTTAAATAATAATAATCGTTTGAATTAACTTACTCTCATTTTACTGCAGCACGCGTCACACATGCCGTCCAAACAGGAGCATTCTCTAAAACCAAATCCTTTGAAACTGTCAATAGCCGGCAATTGAAAAGAATCATTAAGTGCGAATTGATCTCCATTGACAACTTGCAGGACACCGCTAATTAAAGATGGAAACGAATTTATCGAGTCGGGCGATCCGGATTGAAAGGGTGATCGACAATTTCTCATGGAACTTAAACCCGAAGGCGCTGGATTCGAGTGTCCAGTGTAGAGACTCAATCCATGAAGCCATGGGGCATTTAGTACCTGAAAGAATATTTTAACATCAGACAGGGCTCGAAGCAGTGAAGGTATTTAAAAATACGGACTTTATGGACCAAAAATTAAAAATTACGGACCAACTGACAAAAATAGAATCAGACCGAATCAAATATACGAGAACATTTTACTTAAAACTGGAAATTCAATTTTTCATAACTATAAAACATGAAGAAATCGATAACTTTGAGTCTTCTACTCGAAGACATCGATTTCTTCATGTTTTATAATAATTAATGTTAATTTCTAATAATTAAAATCATCAATTCAATTATTTTTCAGAATTTTTATCTAAAATTCTTCTTTAAATCGATTACTTTTTCAGAATTTTCAGAAAAAGTTCTTTGACAATTTTCAAATTCATTTCTTTGCAATATTTAATTTTTCGAAATTTCAATTATTAGTTAAATTCTTTTATTACATAAATATTAGAAAATAGAAACTAAAAATAGTATTAAAAAAATTCACTTAAACTTTTCAAAAAAATTAATTACAAAAATCCAATAATTTTTTTTTAAATTCACACTATATTGCTTTTAATATTCAATGATTATCTAAAATTTTAACTGAAATTCATTTTTATGAAATATAATTCAATTTTTTAGAATTTATTTTTATTTGAATATTTTACTAGAATTCAATTATTTAAATAAAAATAAAAGGCATTTAAATAATTTATTGAAGAATTGAACGTTTCTGAAAATTCAATTCCCATAAAAAATTGTTATCAACAAATTATCAAATACTTGAATTCTATTAACGAATTTTAGTAAAATTTTTAAGAATAATTACATTTTTTGTGAAATTTGATTAAAATTGTTTTAAAAGTAATTGAAATTCTGCATTAAATTTTATTATTTATGAAAATAATTGAATTCTGGCAAAGAATTTTATTAAAACATAATCCCGGGAAAATTTGATTATTTATGAAAATAGTTGAATGATTGCGAAGAAATTAAAAAACAAAATTTTTTATTAATGAAATTATTGTGAAATTTTTATTATTTTTTGAAAATAATTAAAAGTTTTTGTAGAATTTTATTAAATTATTTATTTAATTTTTGCGAAGAATATTATTACTTTTGAAAATAATTCAAATTTTGCAATGGATTTTATTAAAAATTTTGAAAATAATTGAATTTTATTACTTTAGAAAATACAATTGAATTCTGTTGAAGAATTTGCGTCAATTAAAGAATTAATATTTGAATTCAACTTACCCCGAATTCAAAAGCACCGCTGTGTGCCATTATTGAGAAAGTTTCTCACTTTCAACGAGAAAAGTTCCTTCGACGTTTTTTTTCAACGTCAATCTGAAATCAAAAAAAAAAAGAAATTCTTGGTACAATTAAATTCTAATGTAACCTGTTTCTAGACGATAAATCTAAACATAATAAACTGGATTCATATCGCTGTATGGAAAAAAAACTGGATTATTTAAAAAAAAAGTTGACACTAACAGGAAGGAGCCACTTCCTCATACCTGAGTGAGAAAAAAAAATTACTGTCGCCCGCAACAAGTTTAGAGGAGCAGGATTTCTTTAGCGAATATATAATAATAATAATATCTAGTATATTAGAATTAAAGAAGCAAACTCGCTGATCCACTTTCGTGAAAACAGGGTGAGAAGCACACCGGGCGGAAAAAAAGGTATTTGCGAGTTTGAGGGCGACGATGAACCTTTTACAGGTCCTGAGATTCAAAACTGGGGTTCGCTTGTTCATAGGGACCCCCCTATAAATCAATAACCACGGTGGAAATTTCCACAGTTCCCCAAAAACCACTTTCTCTTTTTTTTCTCGTTTAACGAAAATAAACTCTTTTTTCTTACCCTTAGAAAACAATATATTTATTTTTCATCAACAGTGTAAATTTTTGCTACTTTTTCTTTTTATTTGATATAAGAGATAAAAAAAAGTGCATAGACAATAAAACTTGTACTTTATTGATTTAATAGTAAATTAATTCTAATTCTAAAAATTGAATTATTGCCTCGTTATTATTAACTGCGTAAAGGATTTATTAGTTATAGGTAAAATTAAATTTCGATTTCAAAAAATTCATGCGAAGAGAATGTGGAAAAAAATAAATGTGTTTCTTCGACAAGATATATTCTTTTGAATTTTTGAGGGGCTGCGATTGTTGTGAGATGAATTTTCCGGAGGTAAGAGCCTTATAGGACCTTTTGGGTGGAACATTTGTCGAATAGAGATAAATACGAAACAGACGTCGGGGCCTCTCTCTCTCTCTCTCTCTCTCTCTCTCTCTCTCTCTCTCTCTTTCGCTGTTAGAAGGACCGTAAATTTCCAAGAAACGTACCCAAAAGACCACGTGATACACAACCACTTTTCAGGCATTTGGGGCCCCTTAAACCACTGGCCACTAATGTCGAGAAAATAACGCAGGTTCATGTTTTTCGATCCTTTCAAAAATCCACTCTCTTAAGAATTTTCTTCAACGGATGCTCACCAAGGCGTGTACAGAGTAAACATCCCTTTTCAAAAATTCTCTAAAATAAATTGCACAAATCCTTTCACGTCTTAACGAAATATTAAATTTTATGTAGACATTATTTTTAGAAGAAGAAACAACAAGCAATATTTGAATTTTCTCGTTGACAACAAGTTTTATTTATTTATATTTATAATTAATTATTAAATACTTGATATTTGATATTTTTCATGTATCTCAGAATGAATGTTTTAATTTGGAAAATTACTACAAGAAAGTTTGATTGTAAATGAATTTTTCGCAACGAAAAAAATTTCTACGTGCAACACTATAGAGGTGCGGAAAGAGTAAAAATTCCGCATTTACGTATAAATTTTTTCGGTAAATAAAATCTTAGACGTTTTATATTGTACTTTTTTCGAGACAATAAAAGCAGTTTCTTTGAAACGAACAGGTATCGGTATAACTCCTCACGCCTAACCCATGGGTCCCATTGGACATACAAGAAATAAAAAGCCTTTTGAGGGAAAAAAAAAAGAAAATCTCTTTCTCTCTAGAATTTCAAGGCAAAAATATGGATATTTCCATCCATCGAAAAGTAAAAGTTTCTAAAACCTTCTTTTTGCTCCGAGAAGAATACTAAATAAAAAATTTTATTGTCACGCCAATAAAAGTGGTGTATTGGAAAAAATATATTTTGGAGAAAAATAATAAAAAAAACTTGATAATTTCTAACAAATTTTTGAAAATTTGACTTGAATGTATTCGTATTTGTAGCATTTGAGAAAAAATTTTCTTATCTGCATCTAAGATAACGGATGTGTAGAGCATGTCCATGACTAAACATCTTTAATTTTCGACGAATGTGAAATTTTTTCTGTAGAAAAACGAAAGAGTAAAAACGTTTATTCAATAATGAAATCATCTT
>CM065463.1:3951290-3976290 GCA_032872475.1 Leptopilina myrica (nomen nudum) | reverse complement strand
AATTTTTCATAATTAATCATAATCTACAATTTATCATTACTTTAGTTTGCTTTAGTTAAAATAATTTTTGAAACTTTGAAACAATATTCAAATACATACAAATTTTGCGAAATGATGACAAAAATTTTTAGGTTATGTTTATCAATTTTTTAGTGCTAATAAAAATAAAGTTCAATAAAAATTAAATAGTTCACTAATTAAGGATCAACAAATATAAATATAACCTAAAAGTTTTTTTCAGAGAAATAGATTAAATACTTACTAAAAATTTTCTTTGTAACAATTATAAATTTGAATCATAATTTAATGAACATTATTCGAAATAAAGTTATCTCACGCTTATGAAAAATTAATTTCAGTTTAAATAAAATAAACAGTATTATTGTAAAAATACAATACATTATAGAAAAGTATAAAAGATGTAACAACAAAATTTTAAGAGATACTTATAGACATATATAGATAATATTTGCATACCCATTTAACTATTCACTGATGATAAAATAATTCCTAGTTAGTCTAATTCAAATTTAATTTTCCAATAACTTCTTTTTTGCATTTTTGTATTAGCCTACTCAAATGTTTTTACTAACGATAATAATATAATAATATAGATGTTTAACCAGAAGTTAAAAAAAAATTTCGAAAATAGTTATACCAATGTTGTATATTCTTGCTAAGTAATCAATTTCCAAAATATTGAATTTTCGTCTGCGATTTTTTGTATTGGCAAAAAACTACTCACTTTCATTTTAAAAAAAATACTTTTCCTAATTCAATTTGTTCTCTAATTTGCAAATAAATTTTAAAGAAAATACCCCAAAAATCAAATAATGAATTATTAACACTTGGTCGACAGAAATTGTTAATTTTTTTATAAACTCTTTTCAAGAAGTTAAAACCGATTTTTTAAATAACACAAATGATTCAAATTCAATAAAATTGTAATCAAACAATGATACCAAAGTCAAATGAAAGCCGATAATAATCAAATATCTATAAAAAAAAACCATGTAATTGCGTATAGAAAAGAAAATCTTTTTTGATTGATTTTACAAAAAAGATTCTTAGGTAAAAAAAAATATCCCTACATAATATTGTATTAAAAAATTATATATTTTTCAATTACTTTGGAATTTTCCTTTACAGTTAAAAACGATTATTGTCACTTGACTGTTACGCTTTGTTAATAAAGTATTTATAAAAAAAAAACTCGGTTGTTTATTAATTGGCAAAAAAATCATTATCATCATTAACCTTATCGTCGATTTCTTTGTCAATGTAGTTAATTTAGCGAAAATAAAGTAGTAGACATACCTATTTCCTTTTGTGAACAATGTGAAATCCGATTCGATGTTATTCCACTTGGACACAAAGACACTTTCACTTTTAAATCCAAACATTTTTGTTATTTAAATAGAAATTCGGGTAGATATTTAATTGCTTTTTGAATTCTTTGAATCAATGTAATTTTATAATGTTAAACAGAAAAATGTTACACTTTATTTCACCACTTTTTCAAACTTGAACGGGGACTATTCTAAAAATGAAAGGTTAGGTTAGATCCGTTGAACTTAAAGGCTTGTTTTCAATACTCTTAAGGGACGTTCACATGATAGCAGGGTTGGACGCGAACCTCAAGTAAAGTCACTTTTTTCAGTAAATTATCTGTATTTTACTTTAAAAATTGGATAGATAATATATTTTTTTTTGTTTTTGAAAAATACTTATAATAATAATGCAAAAAAACGTGTGAAAAACGTCGATTTTTATGTGTTGGGGGAAGGGCACATTTTGTAAAAGTTTCACAAATTTCCCGCGCATTTCTAGTGGCGCTGCTGAACCACTTTTAAGTCACGTTTTTTCTTCTCTAGATGAAAACAAAATTCATTGCTCAAATTATTTTGGCGCCTTCTTTCTTTCATTACTGTTGTGAGACTTGTTTTGTTTTTGTGTTTTGCGACCGGTGTTGTCGGTGTTAAAAATTAACATTAAACTTTAAATTAAAAATACTGCAGCAATCATGTGGAATCAATTTGATACTGGTATGTCAACGGACGGCGGTTACATGGACGAAAGTCGTATGGATACAACAATCGATGATGAGAAAAAGGGAAGAAGAGCCGATAACCTCGTTCCCGTCATGATTGGACATTTAATTAACAGTGGTCCTGAACTTAAAATGCATGGCTTAACAGTTCGTGTCGTTTCTGTTGTTGCGAGAATTAATAGCATCGATCAAGTCACGACAAAAGTTACATACGTTATTCAAGATGAAACAGGTACGAAATTGGAAATAATTTTTTCTCTTTGTCCGTCACGTGATTCTTGCATTCTTTGTTTTCCCCTTCAAGAGGAGAAAATCCTGAGTTTGCAATTTAGGAAAGAATTCGAGAAAGAAGATGAAAAATTAATTTATTGTTTGTTTAATTTAATCAGAAGATTCACCTTTTTTTGTGTTCCAGGTACAATTAAGGCCATTAAATGGAATTCCGCGGAAGATGAGGCTGATTCGAGAGAGCAAGAATTCAAGGTCGGAAGTTACGTTCATGTATTTGGACTTCCCCGTGAACAGGATGGAGAGAAACATATTTTAGTTTTGCGTGTCTTTAAGCTTAGGGAGATAAATGAGCTGACATGTCATCTCTTGGAGGTGTTCTACGTCTGTCAGATGGGTTTCCACAAGCAAAATCCAACGATGAAACAAATTGGCGGCACAGCCGATAATAGATCGGCGAATACGGAAAGTTACGATTTTCCTGGTATGGATAGAGATCAGTCTCACGTTTTCCATATAATAAAAAATGACATTTCCGACAGTGGAATCGAGAGGGACGAAATAAAGGCTAAAGTTCCTTCGCACATTGTTTCGAAAATCGATGATATTCTTGAATTTCTTGCTGGCGAGGGACACATTTACACCACACGCACCGACAATCATTTCAAAGCAACTTAAATTATTATTTAGATTTAATTTCTCCTAACCAAAATTTACTCTTAAGTTCCTGTCAAACAAAAAATGATGTTTCAAAAATTTATGTACCTCTACTTTCAATTGTGCTAGAAATTGTTTTGTTCAAAGTCCAATGGAAAAATGTTCAGTTTGTTTTAAAACGAATTCTGTACAATGTAAACGAAATCATGAAATATATATTATACGTAATTTTCTACAATATTGGTTACATTTTCTATTATTCAAATTATTAGTTCATTATTTTAATTTTTATGTAAAAAATAAAATTAGCAAAGATGGATTTTAATTTCTAAAAAATATCTTTTACTTCAGAAAGAAAGAAATACAAAAATTTTTCACCTTGTAAAAGTTTAAGAAAAAATTATTTCAACACAATAAAAGATTTATTTTTATAAAACAATAATTTAAATCTCTTTAGAATACAGGAAGTTTGCGAAAAGGAAAAACGCATGCGCACTAGGACACAAATCTGTTTTTAGGTTTGTGACGTACATGACTCCGCCATTTCTGTCATTTCTGTTTTATGGTGTAATAACTTGAGAAGAGAAAGCATTGTTTTTCCTTAAATGTTAGTCTACAAACCAAAGGCAGACAAGTGTCAACATTAATAAGTGATACACAGTTTACAGTGTTTTAATTTCTGCCTTGCAAGTCACATTTAAACGCAAATAAACACAAAATTCTGCATTTTTGTGTCTTAACCTGATACATCTGCGTCCTTAAAAGCGTTATGTACGTAATTTTCTAGTTTTACGGTGTTTCTGTCATCGAAAAAAAAAGAAAGATGCCGAAGAAATCGAATAAATCCTCATGGGGTGGAAAGCAACACTTTAGATCGGGAAACGCTGAGGATAAGCATTATTTTGGTAAGACGAAATCAACATTTTACGTGTATTATAATCTAATTTTTTCTTGCGAAACGTTATTTCTAAGCTTTATTCGTCTTTTTAATTCCTTATCTCCTTTTCCATCTCTATTATCAGTCACAGATGTTTATTTATAAGAGCAATTATTTATTCAACATCTATGTAGATCAGTGGGACTTCGAATTCTAAATTTTCTAAATCATACCTACTTTTTGAATAAATTTTCCCCTCTTTCTTTTAAACGCTTCTTTAATATTCATTTTTGTTTGCAAATATGTTGGGGACAAAATTTTTACAATTTAAAAAGCTTAATTATTTTCTAAACATCTTTAAGATTAAAAGTCGAGGATTTATTAAAACACCCAATTTTTTCACAATTTAAAGAAATTTTTTTGTAGAAAGTTTACATAACTTTTTGTAATAAACTATTAACCTAAATGCTTTCTTTTTTAATTAGTCTTGAAAAAAAAGAAAGGATTTTGAAATTTTCTTTTCCAAAATGGACTTGAATTGTTTTGATAATTAGTAAAATAATCGTTGTCGTTATCTTCTTTGTGAAATGAGAGCGCTACGAATTTCGCTGACAAATCTTTCGTAATCAAACTTTGAAACTTTCTTTTAACTTCTTAAGATATCTCCACACTGTGTATAAAATAGTGAATTTATTTTAACCAAATGGTCTTGAATTGGAAAAATGCATTAATTTCTTTTTTGAGTAATTTTGAGTGTATTGTATAATTATGAAAAATTAATTAGGTCACGATGATCGTGTTGGTCGTCCAGAAGGAAACAATGTGTTTGGCGGAAATCGACCTAGAGTATCATTTAAAACACAATTTAAAGCATCAAAAGAGAAGCAGAGACACTTGGACTTTGAGGATATTGCCATGACTGTTGGTGGCAATAATAATGGTAGACAAGTTGTAGTTAGAGGCAGAGGCAGAAACAATTACAACACGTCTGCATCTCGAGTGCGTGGAAGAAATAGTCCTTTACCACCACGAATGTCTAACAAATATGTTGTAAGACCAGCTCAATTAAACTTAGGTGAAGTCAGTTGGTATAAAGTTATCGTAAGTAAATTTTATCAATAGTTTTGCATTTCAATTAATTAAATTTCAATTTGAATTCAATTAATTCAATTCATTTGTTACAAATTTTTCACAGATACTGTATGGCTTTAAATATACCAAGGAATTCGTATTAAGCACACTAATGTCTTATCTAGCACCTGATACATTCGTCCCCATCATGGTAAATTATTTTCGAATTCCTTTTTTATTTTCTCTGATCGTCCGGAATCGGGAAGTAATTTCTTTCTTTTCTTTTTATTTTACAGTATAAAATAACAGAAAAGGAAGCTTATTTCTTCGTTGATAACGCGAGTACAGCAACAAAATTACAAAGACTCGACAATCAAATTTCGACAAATGATGGATTTAAATTGAAAATTCGCGTGAGGCCAGGAAGTCCGGTATTTGAAATTAATGACGCTTTTAAAGAGAGATTGAAGCAAGCAATGAATAAGAGATATTCACAGGAGACAAATGCGTTGGATCTTTCGAGATTTCATCTTGATCCAGGTTCGATATTATTCTATCCAGAATTTAATCGAAAATTTCCAATGCTTTTCTTTTTAATCTAAAAATGTTACATTCTTTTTGCAGAGCTTGCGGACGATTATTTTTGTGCTTTGAACAAACCGCCTGTTCTACAAACAGTGTTGGACATTGTTGCGACTCACATTCCCAATTTGGAAGCCTTGAATTTAGACGGAAATAAATTACACACGATAGAGAGACTTAATATGCTTAAAACAAAATTGGAAAAACTCAAGATTCTATACATTGGAGATAATAAAGTAAGTTAATGATATTTTTTTTATCGAGACTTTGATTACAGAGATGAGTCACTGTATCAAGGTCAGGGGAGTTTTGGCGTCACTTTTTTTTTATCAGAGAATTTTTAAGAAAACTTTTATTTTGGTTGGATATTTTTATCCTTCAATGTTTGGCAAATTTTTTTTCAGTTTTAACACATCGAAAAGAGAATTTATTGAAGACTTCTTTTTAAATAAATTGAATAATTGAAAATTACAGATTCGAGAAATAGGTCAATTAGACGTGATCAGGGATTTAAAACTGGACGAGTTGAGACTGGCAGGAAATCCCGTGTGCAATAAGTATAGATCTCGAAACAGTGAATATGTAAGGTAACGTACAATGTGGAATTTCTTTTACTGACTATAAATGAAAACAGATTCCTGAATGGTGCGATTCAACGCTGATGTCAAGTTCTTAAAGAAAAATGTCTTGATAGTTTGTTTCTTAAGTCTGATTGGATCAATATTTAAAGCCAGTAACAATTCTTTCACATTCGATTTTGAAATAATTTTACAGTTTTGCTTTTTATTCACATCGATATTAACATTTTTTAAAAATATTTACTCCAGTTAGTAAAAGATGCATCTTTTGAATTTTATCTCTATAAATTTTTCACATTCAACTGAAGGGATATTCAATTAACTGCCGTGAATAGCAAAAGAGTGAATTTTAGAAAGTTGTAATTTCTGTATTAACGAAAATTTCTGATAAATTCAGAATTACGTAGTGTACTTTTTCCAATTCGCTTTTCTTGAACGTTTGTAAAATTCAAGGGATGTCAATTTTTACTAATTGGAGTAGTTTAACGGTATTCAATTTTACAGGATTTGATTACACTTGAATAATTAATTTGCATGTTATTTGAAGGGGTCTAAAATTTGAATCTTTCAAGAGGAAAATGTTAATTTATAATTAATTCTAAAATGAAGTAGAAAAAATATACTTTTGAGAGAAGTAAATTTTGAGACATCCTTCTTCGTTTATTGATGTTTTGTATATTTTTTCGATCTTTTCCTTTTGAATGTTTGTTGATCCAAGGCGTTGAATTACTTGTTTCATGATCGAAATAATTTTATTAATGTAATAAAATCTTTTTTTTATTACAACTAACGCGGAGCTTCCGGGCTTCTGGCTTTTCTTTCTTGACAACAGTGCTGTGCGGAAAAAGTTTCCAAAACTTCTTCGACTGGTAAATATATTTTTTTTTTACTACTATTCTTCGTTTTTTACTTAATATTCAAAATAATTATTTACTACTTTTAATAATTTTGCTTATTATAAAATACTTTCTGTTTAAATTCAAAAGGACGGTGTAGAATTGCCAAGACCGATTTTATTCGATGTGGTTGACGAGGGTGTTAAATTGCCACCATCGCGGACAATTTTTATTGCCGATCCCAAGGCGCAAGAAATTGCAAATCAATTTTTGCAACAATATTTCGTCATTTTTGACAGTGATAATCGTCAGCCATTATTGGACGCTTATCATGAACACGCGTGTTTTAGTATGACTGTATCTTCTGCGCTGAGTGCCAACAAGTAAGAAAACAATTTCTTATTCTTTTCCTCTCTTTTCTTATTGAACATGTGGAAATAATTTTCTCCTTTTTTTCAGATCAAATGCCTATTTCAGTGAGAATCGAAACTTATTCCGAATAAACGATCCCAATAGACGTCGAAAATTGATTAAAGTGGGAAAATTACCGGTTGTCTCATTTATAACGACAATACCACGCACCAAACATGATTTAAATTCATTTACAATGGATCTCAGCTTTGTGATTGTAAGAAATTAATTTTAAAAATCTTTTTAAAATTGTAAAGTTTATGATTTATTTATTTTTATGGAATTAAAATGAATATTTCAGGAAGGAATGATGCTGATTACGGTCACAGGCCTATTTAAGGAACTCGACACAAAGGACACGGCGCTTCGTTTTTTCAACCGAACATTTGTGATTGTTCCCGAAGGCAGTGGCTATTGTATTCGTAATGAGCAATTATTCATTGCAAATCCAAGTGAACAACAAGAGAAACGAGCTTTCACGACTCGCCCCGTTGAAATTGCACCTCCTTCAGTACCATCGTCGAGTTCATCGTACAGTGCTCCAAATGTGCCAACAATCACTGGTGAACCAATGGAAGAAATTAAACAAAACATGACCCTGAGTTTGAGTCAACAGACAAACATGAATGTTGAATGGAGTTTAAAGTGTTTAGCGGAAGTGCAGTGGAATTTCGATAATGCTCTTGCCGCTTTCCACGAATTTTACAATAGAGGACAAATACCACCAGAAGCATTTAAAAAATGAGCTGACTACAATAATTAAAAAAAAAATGCAATGCATTGTAAAAAAAAGTGAATTTTTTTCAATTCTACTGAAAAAACTATAGTTTTGTTACTTAGTTTTTTTCAGCCATGTTATTAAATCGATTTTTTTGTAAAAAGAGCAACGAATTCTTTGCTCTTTCAAATTAAAGTACAGCTGTTTTTTCTTTTCTTTTCTTTTTTTTTTATTTCTTTACGACGTAAATAGTTGATAATACTTTCCAATGCGAGTGGAAAGACATTTGCTTTGTGAATAATGTGCGCAAAATTAGTTTTTTTGATGATTTGTATATAAAAAAATATGTACATGTAAAAGTAGAATATATAGACTACAGAGACATAAGTTCGAATTAAATCTTTTCATAAAAAAAATAGTAGGGGAAACAAGATTGTGACGTCGCTCGTTTTGCATGTAAATTAATTTACATTCTTCAAATTGTGAAATAAAAGAAATGTAATAATCATTACATTTTAAATGCCGGTAAATAATAATTACAAAAAAAAAATCAATTAAAACGAGATATAATTTTAATTTCATGAAAAGAAGCAAGAAAACTTTTTAATTCTATGTAAAGGACTAATCTTACTTTAATTTTAACATAAGGAAATGCTTTTAAAATTGTCCAATTGTTCTTACGTTTGAAAACATTCAACATTAAAAAAATTGATTATCATAGAACATTACGAAAGAAAAATGTTAGAAAAAATGATTTGTTGTAAATTTGAATGTTTTCAAGTGAGAAATGAATATGATTAAAATTTTAAATTAAACATTACTGTCTTTGGTAGCTTACACTTTCAAATTCGAATGTCTTTGAAACTGTTCAACTATTGTGTCCAAATTTGTTCACACAAAATATTGTAAATCTTGATGGAAATAATTTTTCACTTAAAAAAAAATTGTCGACATTGAAAGTGAAGCTTGAATTCTTTTTTTTACATTATTTTTTAAAGTAATAGAAAATTTTTGGTTTTTAAGTGCAATTTAAGCGATCAATAGAAAATATAAAAACTTTATTTAATATAATAAAAGGTCAATTTTCATGCATCGGATAAGAAAAAAAAATTTGTATTTCATATCATCGAATGAAATAATATTCATTTCGCACAAGATTTATGTCTTAATAGTTGTAATGTAGTAGCTGAAAAACATGTTCGAAACTGATTTTTATTGTTACTCTGAAAATTTTTTTTTATCGTCTAAACGAATATCGAATATTTTGATAACTGTTCAAATATTCAAATATTCAGCTCAGCACATGATTTTAAATTATTTTAAACTATCAATGAAAATTTATTTTTATTTCGTAAAATATTGTTGTAGTTTTAAAAAAAAAATAATTGCAAAGACAAAAAAATGGGATGGGGAAAAAATTGAAATGAAAAGATTCCAAAGAGAAGTGAAATTGAATTCGTTCATTTTTTGTCTCAAATCCCAAAGTTGTTGGTGAATTTTGTGTCTTGTTCTTTACAAGACTTGTGACTCACACGAGTGCACATTTGAAATTTTGTCCCGTTGATATTCTTCGGGACATTTCACTAAAAAAAAGGACACTTAAGGGTTAATCCCTTTTAATGTGAACTTATTGAGTTTGCTCTTTCTGCAGAGTGAAACTCACATGATATTATGATTATCGCCTGTACAACAAAGGGACGTAGAACATAAACAAATGAAACGAAATTTCAATTTCCTCAATTATTTAAATCTTTCGAAAGGATTAATAGAAAAGAAAATTTTTTTTATTTGCAACAGAATTTTGGTTTAAAAAAAGACTTATTAAAATAAAGTGTTAATAATAAAAAATTTTTAAAGTTTCTAATAATTTATCTTCATGTGCTGTAAAGAAACTATAATTTCTTATTAAAATAATTAATTTTTGTACAACATTCTCAGGAATATTCTTTTAAAAAAACATACATCGGACCTTAGAATAAAAATAGAAAAAAAGAAGAAGTAAAAAATAATCTGTTGGAAAATACAACATCAGTGTTCCGATTACTGACTTATCTTTTATATAATGTAATTCTTTTCATTAAACGAAATGTAAATAAAAACTTGTGTATGTATGATAGAAAAATGCGTGAAAAGTCTATTTTCATCAAAAAAAGAAAAAAAAGTGAATAAATGAATAAAAACTGAAAACTGAGTTTTCTTTTTCAAAACATTTGAAGTCTGATAGTTATTTATTATTTTCAATATAAAAATTTATCTATAATTTATATTATAAAAAAAACATATGTATATTTGCTTTGAATATTTAGGGACATGCGAAAAATACAGCAGACTATTGAATAATTTTAAAATGTATTTTCTAGTTAAATTTAATAAAAAATTTTCAAAATGTTTCTCCAATTATAAATTATTGTAAATTTTGTTTCTTTTAACTATATAAAGACGTTTCAATTTACATTTATATAAATTACTATTTTTTTTTATTAACATTTGAGAGCAAGAAAAAAGGGTAAATTAATCTATTCTCAAAAATATTACATGCAAAAGCGTTTGCAATTCTATGAATTTTCAACTTATATCTTACTCTAAGTGTATGATTTTTTTGTTTGAAATAACTCTCCAGAAAGTACGTTATTATAGTATTATTTACAATTATATCAATACCACTTAAATAAAGTTACATTGAAATATTTATTGCGAAAAAAAACAATAACCTATGTAAAAACTAATTTAATTATAATTTTTTTTTAACGAATATAAAACGAGTGTGTGGCGCAAAACATCAGTTGTATTTAAAATTTACAACGAAATACGTTCTTTTTTTTGCACCGCAAATTATTATTGAGAAAAAAAATTAATAAATTGTAACAAAAAAAAAAAAAAAAGAAAAGAGGAAAAGCTATTTAAAAGAAATTTATGAGATTAAAAGAAACTCATAATACATCGATCGAAGGCAAGAACCTTGTAAGGTTCACAAAATTTTCGACGGCTACAAAATTTTGTCAAAAGTAAGAATTTACTTTTTCTTTCACATGATCATTTGGTCAAAGTCTATTGTTGACTTTATAAATGTTTGAAGTGGAAAAGAAATTCATTTAATGTCCTATTATTCAACTTTTTCTTCTTTTTTTTTGGAAATGATGTATTTGATTAGAATTTCCGTGGTCTCCCACAACGTCTAATGGCCGATAATTTACTTCCCTTGTCTTGTGATTTCATCGAATTTCTACATTCTTCAGACTTAAAGTTCCTTTCAACTTTGGTGTGCATTTTTTTATGTTTCATGTACATTAATTGAGACTTGAAGAATTTATGACAAATCGAACACTCGTAAATATCTCTGGCTGCAAGGGAAAAAATACAAAAAGTGTTAGTCAATATTTTTAATATTATTAGTGTGAAAATTTTCAATTTTTGGATTTCAAAATATTATTTATTGATTCTCAAGAATTTTAAATCAAATTATTTACAAAAGTTGAATCACTTTTGTAAATACCTCGTTAAATTCATCACAGAATTCAATACAATTTTCTAAAAATTGAATTCTTTCGAGAAATTAATTCTTATTAAAATTAATAATTAATTAAAAAAAAATTTTTGGAGTAAAATAATTTAAAATTCGTTAAACGTACCAATTCGTCTTTTTGTAAAATGCTGTAAAATATGATTTTCATGTGCGGAAGCGCTGGGAAGCCATCGATTGCATATCGTACAGATCAAATCGGCGAATTTCCATTTTCTGTGTAATCGGGCAATTAATTTCCTTTTGTTGGCTAATTTCGCCGATTTTGATTGACTGACAGTACTTAATTGCTTTGTTGCAGTGGATTCTGAATTTTGTCCCGTCGACTCGTCATTTCGCGGAGGATTTTCTTCTTTCTCTTCTTCCTTCTCTACTTTCTCTGCTGCTATTTCTTTTTCTACTGCTATTTCTTTTTCTGCTGCTATTTCTTTTTCTGCTACTATTTCTTCTTCTGCCACTATTTCCTTTTCTGATGCTTTTTCTATTTTTGTCTCCTTCTCCTTTTTCTCCTCTGCTTCTGCTTTTTCATGTACTTGCTCCTTTTCTGATTCAATTTTCTTCGAAACAATCGATTCTCGAACAGGTTCGTCGACATCCCTCTCTAGTTCTTCGAGGACTTTTTCCAATTCGTCGACCTCCTTCTCTGACTCGACATCATCCTCGTCGTCATCGTCATCGTGGTCTTTTTTCTTCAATTTGTGTCGCAATTTCTCATTAGCATTCTTCCTCTCGAGATTTTTTATTCTATTTATTTCAATTTGCATTTGTAATTTTTTTGCATCCGCTTTACTTGGTCGGCCGCGTTTTCGTGGCGTGTGTTCAGCGCGCACGTGACGCGCTAATGTTACAACCATGTCGAATTTCTCCTCGCACGTCTTACAAGTGTATTCCTTTTTGGGTTTGGAATTTTTGTCTTTTGAATTCTTCTTCGTCATTTTCTTAACCCTTGGACTCTCATCGTCATCGGTGGACGATTCATCGTCCATGTATCTGTCACTCAATCGATGTGATCTGCCTCTATATTTGCTACAAACTCTTTTATGTGAATCAAATGTACGTGTGTATTTAAATATCTTTAGACAGTGTTTACATTTCAGGGTATTCGATTCATCGTCGTATTCGTAATCATCATTCTCGTCGTCATCATCGTTATCATCGTCGTCGTTGTCATCGTCGTCGTCGTCATCATCCTCATCCGAATCGCCAACCATTATAATTTCATTTTCCTTATCGCTCGAACCTTTCTCTTTATTTTCATCGAGTGTAATTTCCAAAATCTCCTTCCTCCTTGGTGGCTCGTCCGAATCGGAATCATCGACATCAATATCAATTATTTCAACACGTGTACGACGTCGTCTTGTACTTTTCCTCGTTGGTAGTTTCGATATTTTTGCATTCTTCTTTTTTCGTTTACCTCTCTTCCTCGGAATTGGTATTTCTTCCTCCTCCTCTAGCATGGAAGCTGGTTGTATTATTATTTCCGTATCCTCTCGATTAACAGATGTCAATTGCTGCTTCCTCGGTCGTTTTACCTTCAATTGGGAATTTGTATTTGTTATACTGTCCGATAGTGAGATATTCACTGAGGTATTTGGCGTGTAATAATCAGACATTGGCGATAGTTCGCGTTTAATTCCATGATTTTGCTTCGAACCGATAATTGATGTATTAGATATGTGAGATCGTTTTACTGGACTCTGTGGTTTTGGCGATGGTTCTATTTTTATAGAATTCGAATAATATGAACCACGATAGCTGGTGTTGCATATTGTTGACGGCGATGCCAGGTATACTAAACCATTATTTGTTTTCTTTTGTATTGACGGCTTCTCTGGGGGAATATTTTTATAATGTTTCTTATTTGAATCACTCGTTTTGAATTCTTGAAGGGTTGCTTGAATTTCGTCGAACGTTAATTCCGTATCGGACTGATCACCATCGCAGAGAATATATTGTACTGTTGATTGTTCAACAAGTTCCTCCTCACTTCCCGAATCATCGAGACGAATAATTTTCGACTTCGGTTGATCTGGAAAAAATGAAATATTTGTAGAATTTTTTTCAATGCCTTCTGGAAATTCAAAAAAAAGAAGGGGAAATAATTACTTTCAATCACAGGTTTCACGAGATTAGGAGTCACTTTTGTTCTTTTATTGTCAACAATTCTATGTTTTATGGGTTCGGGGAGAATTTCGTGTTTTTTAATAACGTCTCCGGTTATTTCCTCCTTGGGTATAAATACCGGAGGCTGTGTGGTTACAAGTTGCCTCTTTATTTGCGTGGGTTTTTTCACCGTTCTCACGGCACCTTCTCTTATTAGCCTTTCAACATCAGATCTGTAAATTGAATTTTTAGAATAAAATATTCACCTAGATTGAAAATAATTGATAATTAATAATTAAGAATTACAAAAAAAACACCTACTTCATAAGAAATTGAAAATTTGACGGTGGCTCTCCGGATTCATCGTAAACCGCAACAGCAAAATAATCGTCAGAATCTTCAACAGCATAAAGGGCTAATTGTTGACCAGACGCTGTTACGAACATGGCAATAGTTTCCTCTTCATCTTCATCTTCCTCCTCTCCTTCCGGTTTTTCAATAACAAATTCTGTTCTCTCATCTTCACTCTCAATTTCATCCTATTTTGAAAGAATATTTTACTTTTAAAATCAAATTTTCTACTTAGAAAAAACTAATTATTTTTCTTTAATTACCAAAGATGTTGCTGCAACTGCAGCTTCCGCTGCCCACTCCTGTTTAATTCCAATAAGAACAGATTCCGAATTTTTAGTTGGACTTGTTTTCTCAACTTCATATTCAGTTTCTTCATCAAATACTTCTAAACTATTTTCCGTTTTTATTATATGACTTTTCTGATTAATTTCAATCTCCTCTTCCATGACCTATTAAAAGTAATTATATTTCTACAAATCATATTCTAGAATTCAATATTTGTTATTATAATAAAAATGTAATAAATACCAAATGTCTCCAACTTACAGTTTCCTCGAAAGTATTTCCTTCTCCGTCTGTCAGAATATCCGGAGAAATAATATTATTGTCCTCATATGACATTTTTAAAGTCGTCTCGTTATTTATTTCACTATTTTTGAGAGTCAATTATAAATGAAATAGGCGACTGTGAAATAGTTTTAAACAAGACATAAATGTCAATCTTGCAAAAATTAAATCTTCCATCTAATAAAAAAAATGAACATATTGATAATTGAAAATAAACATTTGCAAATAATTGACAAATGCAGAATAATGCATTTGCATTTTATTTTAAAGCATTATTTTGTAAATGCTGGTTTTTTTTTTAATTGTATATTTGATGTTTAAAATGAGGTTATGGTGTAGGAAAAATTGCAAAATCCGTATAAAAAAATTTTTTTTTATATAGAACACCTATAAATATCTTGATTTAAACTTAATGAGGCTAATGCTCAGTAAGTCTAAGAACACTCGTCCGATGCACTTTTATTTTTATCACACAAATGAAAAATCCCACGAAAAGCAAGCAACATCTTTTCTTTTTCCAAAACAACGATTACTCGCTGCTGCTGTTGCGTTCATTCGATACCAAAATGCAGTAGATCAAGAAGCCTTCATGCCATTATGGAGTTATTGTCCAATCGATTGCCGGTTACAACGGAAAGTTTCCATTCCATTGGTCATTAATTCTTTCCATTTGACGTCATATTTATCTTTCAGCTAATCAATAACTGTTATTCGGCGGAAATATAATTTCTCAATGGCCGAAATTTCTCATACTAACGAAAGAGAGAAGCTCCGTCCACCAATGGCAATTAGTATCCATTTTAATGATTTTGATAGCTTTTTTTTTTAAATAATTTTTTTCAAAATTATAAAAGTGTAAGAAAAAATTTATTTTTTTGCTCTGAAATGTTAATGTTGTTGAGAATTTACTTTGAGAGAGGTACTTTTTTTTCTTTAATATCCCGCCAAATTGATTCTATGATCATAAATCAAAGTTCGGCTTCTTGAAACCTAACCTCAAAATTTTGTATATATATTCAATTTATGTTCTGAACATAAAGTTTGTAATAAATTAAATAAAATGTATAAAAAGTCTAAAATGAAATAAAATGGAATAAATAAACATGGAATTGTAATAAAATGGAGAAAATAATGAATGAAGGTAGAAATATATAAAAATTATAAACTTGTTAAAATTTGTACAAAAGATATCGATTATTCTAAACCAAACAAGTCAATCATATTCAAAATTATCTGTTTTCTCTATATATATAAATTATTTGGACAAAGTAGACCTTTATAAATTATTCATACCGTTATTTATTATTTATAATTTAATGCTTCGTTAGCCAGTGAAAAAAAATACGGAAATAAGTTTTCCTTGTTAAGAAAACGTCAAAATACAATGACAGTTCGTGTGTGTTCTGATTTATAATAAAAAAAACACTATAATTATTCGAGAAACAAACAGAATTAATAACTATTAAAAATAGTTAATCATAATGAGCATAAGGGATCAAGTGATCGATATTCTTCAAAATAGTGCCATATATTAATTACAAATTCATCATTTTCGAAGAATCGGGAGAAAAACGGAGAAACAATGATTCGTTACGTTTGGTCTATTATTTGTTGGTACTTTAGATCGTTTATGAAATGGATTTTACGTTTCACAACAAGAATGTGTGAGTTGCAAAGAATTTGCTACGGTGAACCTTCAGGAGCACAACGAACACTCGCTGTCGAACGATCGCTCCGACAGTCGAAGAATCCAAGTATTAAATCCCTCGTTGCCCATTTAGATGAAATTGCCGATCAACAAGCAATTAGTATAAAAACGGAACGTGAAATTTTAGAAGAGGCGATAAAAACCGTGCTTAATGCTAAAGATATTAATCCATTTGCTCATCCAAAGTTCGCTAAGTCGTTTGCCAAATGTGTTGAATCTATTTGGGGATATAGACAATTGGCTGTCAAGTGTGAAGAACTGAGAAAGACGCAGTACGACCCGGAGAATTCAGAACATGAAATGCTTTTGTTAAATCTTTGGAAACTTTTAATGCCATATGAACCACTCGATGCTAGGGTAACAAAACAGTGGCAGGTAAGAAAAGAAGTCTTAATTTTTTGTTTAAGAAAAACATTTTTTAGAAACATTTTTTAAAAACATTTCTTAACAGGACATTGGATTCCAAGGCGACGATCCAAAGACAGATTTTCGTGGAATGGGGATTTTGGGTTTGGAGAATCTCGTTTATTTTGCGAGGGAATATCCGAGTGCAGCTAGTCATGTCTTGTCACATTCGACTCATCCACGTTATGGTTACGCTTTCGCCATTGTGGGAATAAATCTCACGAGTATGGCTCTCAGACTGCTACGCGATGGAACAGCGAAGACGCATATTTACAATTCGTGTAAAACACTGCCGACTGTCTATGCCTTTCATCAATTTTATAGCTACCTCTTTTATGAATTTGACGGATTCTGGATAGAATCGAAGCCCAGCAATATGATGGAATTTTCATCAATTCAAGTGAAATTTGAGAACACCATTAGAATGGCCTTGGCGAATCCAACAACGATATTCAGGATAAATGTATCGGTTGACAATATTTAGTACAGAAGAAATCGTTAGTTTTTTTTGTCAAAATTTTGAAAAAAAAAATTTTTAAATACGAATTACGAAATGACTTGTTAAAAAGGGGGTTTAGTTATCGATCTCACTGGGATGAAAAAGTCGTCTATTTAAAAATATATTTAACTAATTTATTTAGTAAACACAGGATTTTTTTTGTGTGAAGTTGATTTTAATATCAATCTGAATGTAAAAGATTTTTTATTGTTTTTATCTTTTTATAAAGCGCAAATTTGAATTTTTATGCATTTTGCACATGAGCCATTGTCTTGTGATTTATACCATTGCACTAGCAGAAGTATTTTTTTATTGAAACTGATTTGTCACATTGCCATGTATATCATTCCTAAAGCACGATTTTACGTACGAATTTTCAGATAAATGTCTCATGAAGAATTGTTTAGAAAGTGTGTTTAAAAGCCTAATGAAGCTAATTAGAATCATTTTTAATTTCTATTTTTATTTTCAATTTTCATTTTTATTTTTGTTTTTAATTTTCAATTTTTATTTCTATACATTCTTGCAGTAATTTATAAAAAAGCACCAATTGAAATATTTAAAATATAAACCTTTATTGACAGAAAATTATTCAGACACCTTAATTATGCGTTTTGTAATTAGCCTAAGCAGTGAAAGGAAGTATTCTTCTAAAACAATATTTTTGTCAATATTGCAAAATGTAAAAAATCTTTTTTTTTAAGTTCAATGTGTACATATATACATGCTTGGTTTGCGAAAATCAAATTTTATTTAGCCTTCTTTTGTGGAACTTCGGATTTCCTCCTTAATTTCGATGCCACTGAGACAATTACAACCACACCGATTGTAATGCTGCCGAGCTTCATAATCCATGGATTTTCACGCAATGTATTTGCGATCATTTGCGTAAAATCGTCGCTGAAATTTTAATTCATAAGAATATAGTGTGTGTTTTTATTATTACAATTTTTGTTTCGAGGCTACAATAAATGTTTTTCTTGTTAATTATCATTCTATTTATTATGCCCCGAAAAAAATCAGTTTCTTCGTATTTAAACTTTGAAAATACTCACAAAGGACTTTGGGGCACGGGAACTTTTTCAGCGCGAGCATTTCTGTACCAGTCCCTCGCGAATGAGACGAAAGAATTCACATCGTATTTTGGAATTTGATAACGGTACATTTTTCCCTGTCGGAAGCTGAAAACAAATTTGTCAAAAATATAAATTTAAACTGATTTGAAATTCTTTTTTGAAAAGAATTTTGTAAATTAATGTTATTTTCACGTACAATATGAATTCGGGAACTTCAAAAACATTGAATCTTCGAGCAGTGGATGCGCCAGTTGTGTGCTTATTCATTCGGGCAACATTGACTCGTTGCTTTATTTTCGAACCGACAGCTTCCCATCTCGCGCCCATTCTCTGGCATTCGATACAATCTGCACTGTAACTGTTTTCAAAAATAAATTAGAAACGAACAGCATTTTTAATATTCGAATTTCAGTTCGAATACTCACAACATGATGAACCAGTCGCCGGTAGTTGCTCCACTACTGGCTTGAGTTAAATGCTCGAAAGTCTCATCAGTCAACTCCTTGACAATTGGCTTTTGATTATCGATAAAAGTTCTCAAAATTTCTTCGCCATCCAAAGGACCTGTAAAATAAATTAAATAATAGAATAAAATTTTGAATATTTAGATAAATTGATTATTTAATTGATTTTAAGTTATTTTAATTGAAACACGATAGAAAAATATACCATCGTATAAAAGAGGATTTCCATTTCTAAAGTAAACTAAAGCGGGCTCCTTATTAGGACTGTAAAGTCGGAGAAGTTGACTGTTTACAACTTTTACAACCCATGCTGATAATGAATCGACGAGATCTTCTCTCACTTGAATCAATTCATTCTCCATATTTTCACAAGGATCACAATTTTTTTTAGCTGAAAAAATCCGTAAAATTGTACAAATACTTCTTTTTTTTAAATAAAATAATTTATTATCTTAATAGCAAAATGTTAATATTAAAATTTGAAGCGTAAGCAAATTTGAGGTTAAAATAATAATAATCATACAGTCAAAAATAAACAACTTTTCACGCCAAATTCTGTCAAAAATTTTCCAAAACCAAATAAAATTTAATTCATCTTTTCATATATACGATTTGCAGAAAAAAGTTTCAAATAAAATCAACATACTGAAAAGAGCAACTACAAAGTTCTCATTTTTTATATGATTCAGGAGATCATCGTCGCTCACTAATTCCAGAGACGAACCAGAAACACCCGCAAAAATTGTTAATAAAGAAAAAATTAATATTCGTAACATGTTTTTAAAGAAAATTAAAAATTTATATTTTACAAAAAAATACTATTTTTGCACTTTAGTCTATGAGTTGATTTCACACCCGGCACGGTGGAAATATATACACGTCACCCCGATTACGTTGGTAGAATTGCTCACGTTTATATAAAGGACGATTCACAGAAAAAAATGCCAAATTTAGACAATGAGTGAAAAGAAGAAAGAAATACTTTTTTTTTCTCTTTTCAGAATTTCAGGAAAAAAGTGCTAATGTGAATTTACCTTTAGCACACAGAGAAATTCACCTTCCCAACCCTGTTGTTATTAGAAAGAAAAAAATTTATTGGAAAAACTGCGGGAAAAATACAGCAGCAGGTAAGAGACGTTTTTATGTAAAAAAAAAATTAAATCACTCCCCAAACATATTGTTGAGGAAAAAAATATTCCCCACCATTGTCATTATTATTTTACATCAAAATTTTCTATTCCTAACCAAAGTATTCAAGTATTTCAGAATTTATAAACTTATAACAAAATTGGAGGTTAGGTTTTTTCAAGTATTTTGCAATTTTTTGTCTTTTATTAATAAAATGAAATATGAATCATTTTTTGTTAGTAAAATACCTATAAAAATAGATTTAAGCACTAGGATTTTTTTTCTCAAATATTTTATTTTCTTAACACACTTTTGCCGAATGTGTGTATTCAGCGAATTTGCAGGTTCTATAAAATAGCATGCGAAAATTCGTTAACTTGCGATCCTTGCGATATATTTGAAAATTCATAAGTAACTAAATTTCTTGAATAATTTGAAAATAGAATGGAAGATGTTGAAAATGTAATAAAATGGGGAAAATAATTTCCTTCCTTTTTTTTTATAGAATTTAACGATGAATGTGTCTGGAGACGTTCAAGGCTCTTTAAAAGAGGCCTTGTACGAGACATTAAACGGTATATTATCTTCACATCAAGAAACTCGTCAAGCCGCCGAACAACGAATTCAGGCTTTAGAAGTCACTGAAGAATTTGGCGTTCATTTAACCGAATTTGTCGTCGATCAAAATGGTCTTCTTCCAATTCGTCAATTAGCTTCTGTTTTATTGAAACAATATGTCGACAATCATTGGTCTTCAGTGGCTGAAAAATTCAGACCACCTGAAATCAAACTCGAAATGAAGGAGAGAATAAAAGAATTATTACCACTTGGCCTTCGAGAGTCAATAAGCAAGGTACTTGTTACTTTTTCCCCACCGCAAAAAATGTTTTATTTATTCTTTGTTTAACTTTTTTTCAGGTACGAACTGCAGTCGCTTATGCGATATCGGCCATAGCACATTGGGATTGGCCTGAAAATTGGCCAGGTTTATTTGACATTCTCGTGAGTTGTTTAAATCGCGAAAATGAATACGCAGTTCATGGTGCAATGCGGGTTTTAACTGAATTCACAAGAGATTTGTCGGACACACATCTTCCAAATGTTGGTCCAATTATACTTCAAGAAATGCTGAGAATAATTCAAAACGAAACTGTAAGTTGAATTTTTCGTTTCGAATTTCCGGATTTTTCATTTTTCTACTTTACCCCCCAGGAATATTCGATACGAATTCGAGGAAGGGCTGTACAAATATTTAAAATAATAACCGAATTAGTCGCGGCAATAAGATACTACAAGAAACAATTTTTCGAACAATATCTTCAACCTGTGATTCCGATGTTTTGCGAGAAATTTGTTCAAAGTCTAAGACAACCCGATGGTCCGACAATTGACAGTGGATTAAAAACTGATATTATAAAAGCTCTAAATTGTCTTATTTCGAAATTGCCCAACTATGTGACAAATTTCTTGCCACAAATGTTGCCACCAATATGGGAGACGTTGACTCAAAGTGCAAAAATTTACCAAGAGGAATTTGTCAACGGTGATGGAAATGTTAACGAAACGATTGTCGATTCAGATGGTAAAGTTTTATTCATAAAAAATGGTGAAAAATTTCTTATAATTATAATAATTTTTTTTTTCTTTCCAGGTGAAATAATTAATTTCAACAATCTCATTATCGCGACTTTTGACTTCATTGCCGCTTTAGCTGAAAACAAAAAGTTCTCCAATCTTTTAGAAAATTTCCAACAGGATATTATGTATTATTTAATTCTATTTATGCAAGTAACGGACGAGCAAATTGAACAATGGACCAGTAATCCGATACAATTTATCGAGGAAGATGAGCAAACTGTCTTCGCCTATAATGTTCGAATATCGGCCCAAGAACTTTTAGTTGTAAGTATTTTCGCATTCAACTGAATTCGGTTTAAAAAAAAGAAAAATTCTTTTTGTTTTAAATTTAGAGAATTTTTTTAAATTTAGAGTATTTTTTTTTAATTTAGATAATTTTTTTTGTTAATTTCATGGAGATGTTTTTATATTTCAGACTTTAACGAATCACACAGCTATTAATTCGCTCTGTAATGTTGTAACGAGACATGTGGAAGAATCAAATAGATTGAAATCAGCGAACAATGAAAACTGGTGGAAAATTCAGGAATCTTCGATAATTGCTTTGAGTTTAACCAAAGATTTTATAGTTGAACAGCAAAAAGCCGGTGCTTTACACTTTGATATTGGACGCTTTCTCGTTGACGTTGTTCTTGCAACACTTAACGATTCTGGTAAAAAAAGAACTTCAGTTTAAAATCACCCTTCATTTATATAAAAAAAAGAATTTTTTTCATTCGAATTATTTTCTAATTCTTCAGGTGCTCATCCTTTACTTCTGGGCCGTTGTCTTTGTCTCGGTGGGAAATTCGCCAAGGAAATGCAAGTGGAAATAAGTTCACAATTTTTACAAGCGACAGTTAATGGTTTACAGGAGAATCAACCAATTTGCATACGTATTAGTGCGGTAAAAGGAATTTATTCATTTTGCGAAGCAAGCTCTGAAAATGAAGCTATTAAAAGTTTAGTTTGCTCGAATTTGCCAACAATATTTCAAGGTCTATTCAGTTTAGTCAGTCAGCCATCGACTGAAGTTCTTACATTAGTCATGGAAACGCTATCGTCACTAATTCTGGTAATTAAATTCAGTTTTAATTAATTTTTGTAATATTTATAATTATTATTAAATTATCAATTTTATTTATCAAATTATCAATTTTATTTATTAAATTATCAATTTTATTTATTAAATTTTCTTCAATTTTTTATGTTTGGATGAATATTTTTGTTGAGCTAGGTAAATTTTATCTTTTCTTTTGCAGATAGACAAGAACTTCACAGCATCGGTTGAAAGTAAAGTGTGTCCGTTTACAATTGCAGCTTTTCTCAAATTTCACAATGATCAAATAATTTTGCCCGTGTGTCAGGATATTTTTAAGGCCTTGTCGCAAAATCCCGATTGTATCGAGCCTTTGCACAATCGTTTAGTGCCAACTCTCGTCAGTATGATGTCCGTGAATCACGCGGATAAATCAAAAGACGGTGAATTATTGAAATTTTTTTTATTCAAATATTATTCTTATAAATTTTTTACAATATTTAATTTCCAGAACGTTCGCGAGAATTGGCTTTAGACGTTTTACAAGTATTGGTGCAATATTCTTCTCAGCCGTTAAGTAATGCATTAGTGGAGAATGCATTTTTTGCCGCGTGCCATTGTATTTTGAATTCGGAGGAAAATGGAACATTGCAAAGTGGTAGTGAAGTGATATGCACATATCTCTCGGTAGCTGCACATCAAATAATTGATCGAAGAGATAATACGGGCGTCACTGGTCTTGAGTATATACTGAAAACTTTGGCTCAACTTTTAAACCCAAGGGTAAAAAAATTTAATATTACAATTTTTTTAAATAATTTATTTATTAAACATGATTATAATTACAAAATCATGTCTAATAAATAAATTTAAAATAAAATTATCTCTGTAATCAATTTTGCCTTTCTGGATAAATATTTTTCTTATTATTTTCAATTTGGCAGTCGAGTGAATTCACAGCGGCGTTCGTTGGTCGATTAGTGACGACTCTAATAAGAAAAGCTGGAAACACTTTGGGCGAAAATCTCGATCTTCTTCTAAAAGCAGTTCTCAGTAAAATGCAACGAACTGAAACTCTAACTGTTATGCAAAGTTTATTAATGGTTTATGCGCATTTAATTAATTCGGCTTTCGATCCAGTTCTTAATTTTTTGTCCACTGTACCTGGTCCAACGGGTCAAAGTGCTCTTGCTTTCGTATTGATTGAATGGCTCAACAGACAGCATCTTTTCTTTGGCAATTATGATCGTAAAGTGGCGAACGTTGCTTTGAGCAAGCTACTGGAATACGGCGTCACGAACGATGATGTGAGATTGAAAGAAATTACTGTTCAAGGAGAGGAAATTTATGCACGTTAGTAGACAATTATTCGTCCTAAACACAAATTCTATACAATTACAAAGTTTTAATCTAATTATAGTTGCAAATTAGATTTCAATTATAATGGAAAAATAGATTTAAATTATAATTGAAAAACAGATTTAAATTATAATTGAAAAACAGATTCATTAATATTATTGTATACTCGTTAAAATTTGTTAACCATCTGTATAAAAAATTTTCAGCAACGGAAGGCGTGAAAACAAGAAAAAGAACTCAATTACAACCGACGAGTTGGACAACAATACCAGTGCTTGTGAAAATTTTTAAAGTATTAATAAGTGAATTATCCAATGAAATCGAAAATGCAGCGGCTGCAAATGAAAGTAGCGAGGTAAATAATTTTTTAAAAACTCAAATGTTCGTTTTTTTAAAGGCGTATTTTTATTTATTAAAAACAAAAATTTATATTCGCTTTTTGTTAATTAATTTATGGTCTTTTAAGGAATCGGAAGATGACTCAGACGACGAGAATGCGATACTTGATCCTGGAAATGAGGCGAATATGTTAAGTAAGAATTTTACTTGATACCTTGTAATTTTTTTCTTTTCTCAAAGAAAAAAGATTTTGGTATATCAGTGTCAACTGTAATATCTACCCCAGTGGATTAGGCATCAATTTTTATCAAGTTCACAATTCTTTTTTCTTATCTACTCCCGGCGCGTCTTATCACAAGAGAACACACACACTGATGTAATTTGAAGTCTCAACAATCGGAGCTACTCGTTTTCTCTCTTTTCTTCATTTTATTTACGATTTTGATTTTGATAGTAATTGCTATTTTTAGAAAATTTATTTAAAATTATTAGAAATTTTATATGAAATGATTAGAAATTCTACTTAATTTTAAAAAATGTATTTTCTTTTATCAAAAAGATCGATTAACATTGAAAGGGAAATTAACCTTTTTTTCTAATTAATTTATTTCCAATGGAAAAAGAAATTCAAAAATATCTAATTCTTTTTCGTGATATAATAGAAAAGTATAAAATTTCAGGACTCGATGACTTTGAAGACGATGAGCAGGAAGAGGATCCAAATGTGGTTCAAGATTCAATATACCATTTGAATATCGCACAATATTTGAGGGATTTTCTATTAACATTTTCGACTCATCATTGTTTTCCAGCT
>CM065463.1:3925790-3950790 GCA_032872475.1 Leptopilina myrica (nomen nudum) | reverse complement strand
AATGAATACAAAATATTGTTAAATTAACCCTATGACTTGAACCTATAATTATAGAAATTTAATTATTTTCAATTAAACATACTTCCGAGATTATTGGTATGTACAAAATTTACGTAATTTTATATTATTATCTTTCTTGCACCTTACTTCCTTTCTCATTGCACACATTTTTTTTCTTCTTTTGGAAATTAAATAAAAATTATAATCACAAATAAATTTTAGTGAAAAATAAAAATATTTATACAAATTTCACTAAATGTATAAAATCTATAGGCAAAAATGCAAAATATATTTTTTTCGATACAATCAAGTGAGAAGAAAATTATTTTCTGTATACGCATTGTTAAATTTCTTAAGAAATTCAGTCAAGTTTATAAAATAAATTTTTAATTGACCTTTTTTTTTAATAAATTATCGGACATTTATAATATTTATCGTCTGTTATAAATTAGATACAGTCATTTAGAGAAATTATTACAATGTCCGATTTTTTAAGTAGTCAAATTTGAATACTTTTTTTTCCCCTGTACAGCAATTTTCTTAAAATTACTTTTTTCAAGTTTTAAAAATCTATTCCTTACTTAAACGAAGATTACAAGATTTTCTTTTCAATGGGAAAAACTAAAATTCTAATATCGAGACAAAACGGAAAATTGTCAATTTTTCCCTTTTTCATTTATATCTATAATTTTCTTTTAATATCATATTAAAGGCAACGGTTTAGAATACAGTATAACTATATTATAAATATTGAAAAAATAAAGAAGAAACAATTTTATTCGAAAACTATGTTGAATTCTTTTTGAAAAAAAAGAAATTGTGCTTTACGACAGAAATGATAAGAAATTTATTTACAGAAACGAAGATGAATTGGGAAATAAATTTTCTTCGATTATAAGGTTGCTAAAATTCTCGTGAAACCAACGCAAGCAGCCACAAAAGTCTGCCCAATACCCCAGAATAAGGCATATAAAGATGGCATTTGATAGCTTGACGCTTGATAGACAAAAGCCACTGCAGCAGAACTGAGAACTCCTGATGTTAGCGGCAGTACAAAGCCCATTATTATAATCAACAGGGGGAAGAACCTTAAGAGAAAATTAATTGTTTATTTTCCTCTCTTTCTCTCTCAAGTCACACTATACGCAAGGATGGCTAATTTTTGTTTCTTAAATTTATATATTCTTTCAGATTTTCTAATATTTTCATTTTTTCTATTTTCCCAATATTTCAAAAAAAAACCCATCCGTACGATGTGTACTTTTAATTTAATCAAACACACAAAATGTATTTTTTATACATACTTTCCATATTTGTGTTTTCTTAAAGTTGCAAAGCATATTGCACCAGCAATTGTGTGGACAAAAATTGAGGAGAAGAGTGCCGACAAAAATATTTGGTACCACATCTCTGTAATTCAGTAGACCATTAAATGTGAATTCAAAAAAATAAGAATTTCTTTTCAATAAAACTAAATAAACGATTTTCTTTCCTTTACTATTAATTGTAGTTAATCAGATAATAATAATATAAAATTATAATAGTAATAGTAATTATAATTTTCATTACAGTTATAGTATATTATTAAGAAAAAAAAAACTCACCAGCAAAAGATGTTAACGGCGTGTCGAAAATATTTCCAGCATTATTAATTGATTTGCTGACGGGTTGAGATTGAAGTCCAATATTTTGTAAATTATCATCAGGCATTTCTAAGAATTGCAAGTGTCTATCAAAATACAATAAACACTAATTTATTTTTCAAGTTTCGTCAGATTCAAGTCTCATTGCGTTGTAATATCCCAAAGTGTCAGCTGAAAAAAGATTTTTGTTTTAACACTTGAATTCGTTAAATAACATTATTATTAACTAAAATAACTAGAATAATAATACTCGAATATTCTAGAAAACAAGAATAATAAATATTCGAATATTCTAGAAAACAGGAAAAATTATAATATATATTATTAAAAATCATCACTTTTTCAGAAAGTGAGGTTATGTTTACAGGATTAAATTCTCAATTTTAAAACATGAATTGCGAATTCTATCATACGTAACTAAACTGAATGATAAACGGAAAAAATAAAAATGTATTAATTTGTTAGATTTGTGAAAAAAGAAAACAAACCATTAATGAAATTCTCATTCTTCGACTGTCAATAAAGCAAACAATGCAACGATTTTTGGGACTTGTTGAACACATTTCATATTGTTATTTATTAATATATTTACAAACTAGTGTTTAACGATTGTTAACGATACTGGAGAAAGTGGAATTCTATTTAATGAGACTTAACAAAAATTCATTTACTTTCGCCAAGATTTTTGGAATGCACACTTTGCACATTTTGTTGAATATTTTTTGACAGATGTCAGTATGTTTTGAGCAATGGTGGGGGTGAGTTGCGTCTGCCGTCTCGTCACACTCTTTTTCTATGATATTAATTAATAAAATTACTCTACTTTCTACTCAATGGAAAATAACTCATATTTTCAATATTGTAAAAAATATTAATAGTAAAGAAATTCATTGCTTGCAGAAAGAGCAAAAAGTCCGAAAAGTGTAAATTTTTCAGGTTAGGTTTCTGTGTATACGCGAGAATAAATATTCTTCAGATTATGTATTATAGAGATTGTAAAAATTCATTTTGAAATACTGAAAATATTAAAGATCACAACGGACAATATGAATAGATTTGAATATGCGACTTTGACATTTTTACCAAATGAAGTTCATTTGAGAACTGACAGAAGAGTGAGTCTTTACGATGGCGAAACAAAGGTAAAAGATCATTAATTTTTAATTTCAATTGATAAATTTATTAATGAATTATTTATTTTCTCAATAGACACACTTTGTCACCAGTGATTTGGTCTTGACGAATTATAGAATATTTTGGGGCCATCCGAATGAAGTGGACAATCTTGGTTCTCGTTTGGCACTGTCATTGAAATATGTTATTTTCCTCGAGGAGGAAAATCCTGGTGCTTTTTCATTTAGTCGTAGTAAAAAGGTAGTTCTACATCTTACCGAACCCGGTCCAGGTACGTCGGATTTTTAATTTTTATCCACCAAAACTTCTAAATTGTGTAACTAAAAAAAAATTTGTTACAGAAAAAACGAAAGGTCCTCTAGATGACAGTACAAAGAATTATATCAAATTATCATTCAAAGAAGGACTGGATCCAAATTTCATTGTCCAGTTATCAGACGCTCTAACGCGACGAGCTTGGGAATTTATGCCACCCATCACTGAAAGTGTAATTAATTTTCTAATTCCAAAAAATTAGAAAAAATGTTTCTAATAATTTATTTTAATTTCCTTTAAATCTTTTGCAGCAACAAAGCGGTTCGAGTAGTGTGAAACGTCTACCGGAAATAAAAACACGCACGGGAATCATTGGAATTGAGAGGAATCTTCAGGAGAGACAAAAAGCCACGGATCAAAGTATTTCCATGGCATTTCAGGATCTTAGGAAACTGATGGAAATGGCAAAGGACATGGTGTCAATATCGAAGACCATCTCAACAAAAATAAGGGTGATTGTCAAAGATCGCGCTTTAAATAATTGTCGTTCATAATCGGAAAAAATTACAGGAACGCCAAGGCGATATCACGGAAGATGAGACTGTGAGATTTAAGTCGTACCTGATGAGCTTAGGCATTGATGATCCGGTCACTAGGGATGCCTACAGGAGTAGCAATGAGTATTTTCGACAACTGGCCCGACAATTGGCGGATATTTTAGAAGAACCGATTAAAGTTTGTTTCGAAAGATTTACACTCTTTTTGTTCAGTTTGATTTTCACGTTTCGTTTCTAGAAAATGGAATAATTTTACAGGAAGTAGGGGGTATGATGACATTGACCGATGTTTACTGTCGAGTTAATCGAGCTCGGGGTTTGGAACTTTTGTCACCAGAGGATTTATTGAACGCTAGTCGGCAGCTTGGTCCCTTAGATTTGCCACTTGTACTCAGAGTTTTTGACAGTGGTGTCATGGTCCTTCAAATTCGATCTCTCGACGATGAGGCAGTCGTTGAATCTATTGCCGAATTGGTAAACTTTTCTAAATTTAAAAAATATTAATTGATTAATTTTTTCAGTGTTTTGTAAAATTTATTTCCTTCAATCTTTTTTTGAATTTACTGAAACTTTTTGCCTTTGCAGTTGAAAGACAGAGGATCAATTTCGGCTGAGGAATTAGCTCAGTCAGAAGGTATATCCGTGACATTGGCACGAGAAAGACTATTAGTTACAGAGAAAAATGGAAGAGCATGCAGAGATGATACTATAGAAGCACTGAGATTCTATCCTAATCTTTTTCTAGAACAGGATGTGTGATATTCGAATTTTTTTGCGCCGATATTAATGAGCATTTTTTCAGAAACATTGTCAAATTTGTCATGCTATTTTTAATGTACTGATGAATACTGAAATTTTTGTGCCTTTTTGCATTGTGCTTGTTCTTCATTTTAAGACGAAAATTGTACACTACACGAAAAATACATTTATTACAAAAAACAATTACTTCTTGTTCTTCTTAAAATCTAAAAGAAGCGAAAGGAAATTTATTTCAATAAATCAATATATAAAATCTTAATTTACAATTGTTTGCTGATTTTTCAAATTAGGACTTATTTTGATTTGTGTAGTTTTCAGTTCACGTGTCCTCAATCTTTATTTTGTTCTGTCAGTGACATAACCTTAAAGTCAAACATATTTATGTTTGTAATTAATGTATATGTAGAATATAAAGTTTATTTGTTCTAAAAAGATATATTTATTTTCGCAAACAATGAGAGTTCTTGAACTTTATAGCGGAATCGGAGGAATGCACTATGCTTTCAATGGTAAGTTAACTTTTACTGTGTTTACAAAACTCATAAGTAATTTTAGTTTCAATTAATGTTCTCTTAAATAATAAGTTTGCAAGTCAATCCTCCGAAATATTTAATCGTTTAAGGACTAAACAAATAAGTTGAATTTCAGAAAAAAAAACAATCCTAACCTCGAAAAATCCAATTTGAGAAAAGTATTTTAATTAATTTCTACTTAATAATTTAATTAACATTGAATATAATTTTTTTCCAGAAAGCAACGTCGAGGGAGATGTAATTGTATCAATTGATGTAAATACCGTCGCAAATGAAGTCTACAGGCACAATTTTCAAAAAACAAAAAATTTCAGCAGAAACATTCAATCGCTAAGTATCGACGAAATAAGAAAATTTAATATTGATACAATTTTAATGAGTCCGCCTTGTCAACCATTCACGAGGGTGGGACTAAAGAAAGACAGTCTAGACAATAGATCCGAATCACTGCTACACATTCTAAAATTAATACCTCAAATTGAAACGCTAAAATACATAATTGTGGAGAATGTGAAAGGCTTCGAAGCCTCTAATACAAGAAATGAACTCGTCAAGTGCCTTGAAACGAAATTTAATTACAAAGAATTATTACTAAGTCCCTGTCAATTTGGCGTTCCTAATTCACGACAAAGATATTATCTACTCGCAAAACGAAAGGATCTCAATTTCTGTTTTAAAAATCAATCCCTAATTAATTCCCTTTCTGACGAGTTTCACAAAATTCTACCAACAAGTCGTCATCGATTATTGGCCCTAAAAGATGGATGTTTAACGGAAACAAATTCTTATAAATTACGACACATCCTAGATGAAGTGGTTGACGAAAAATATTTAATTCCAGAGAAAACACTTCAAAAATACGCCTCAATTTTTGACATAAGAAATAGTAATTCACAAGGATCGTGTTGTTTCACAAAAGCATATGGACATTACGTGGAGGGAACTGGTTCCGTTTTTTGCCCCCATTCTGAGGAAGTAATAAAGGAGAATTTCCTGAAACTGAAGAACAGCAAAGAAGTGCCTTTAGAGGAATTGCAACCTTTAATTGATTTGAAATTACGTTACTTTACACCTAAGGAAGTGTCGAGACTCATGTGCTTTCCAGAGGATTTTTCCTTTCCAAATAGTACCACAAAAAAACAAAGATATAGACTCTTGGGCAATTCGATCAATGTTCATGTCGTTAGTCAATTGATATTTCTTTTGAACCACGAGGGCACAAACAGCTGACACAGTTTTGGAATTTATCACTACATTCTTCCCATCGATTGTAATACCTCATTGCGATTAAAATATTACTTCTAAAATTATTCTATTCTTCTATTCCTTAAAATCACCGAAATTAAAATTAAAAATTGAAATATTCGTCAATCAAGTCAATCCGAATACGAATTCGACCAATGAAAAAATACCATTGGATTTAATTTCATTTCCTTTAATCGTAAACTCATATTGTAAATTACATACATCTTAATTAAAAAAATTTTTAATCCTTATTGTAAGAAAGTAGTTTTCTATAATTTTCTAACCTTAGCTTAAATACTTTTATAAAAAAGAATGAATTTATATTGTTTCCAATTCAGGTGGAATGTGAATTTTCTCATGTAATGCGAATTTTTTTAATGCTAAATATTTTGAATGCCATGATTCAACTTCCTCTCGCATTCTATTGTTATCGTCCTGCATTGCCTCCATGTCACGATATTCCTGAGTTTTTTCCGTTTCCAATTCGTCCTTTTGTTCGATCCGCTTAATACGACAACTCGCTGCATAACCTCGATTTTTCAATGTACGTCGACGCTGTTTCATACGAACAATTTCCTCACGAGACAAACCTCGAAGTTTCAGTTGACGATTTAAATCACGAACTGATATTGAAACAAGTTCATCGTCACTGATGTCCAAGCAAGGACCAGGTGAAAGAGGATCCTGACGGACAAATAAACAATCTTAGAAATATATATAATCATCAAAAAGCTGTCGAAAAGAAAAAAAAATTCTTATTTGCAAAGCAAAATTTATAATGAAGAAATTAAAAAAAATTCTATAGAAAAATTTGACGTTTATGAATTTTGAGGTTATGAAATTAAATTTCAAAGAAAGGGGATTTTTCAAGAATCTATTTTCGACTCGAAAAAGGTATAAACGTCAAAAATTCAGGTATGTGTTTTTTTTTAAAGAGAATGCATTGTTGTATGTTTTTGGAATTGTTTAGTAGCGAGAAATATCGAAATCAAAACAAAATGAGAACATGTGTGGACATAGTAATTAAAGTACTCACCATATTCATAGATCTCTTAATGCTCATAACTTTAAAGAAAGCACAAAAGTTCAAGTTCCTACGTGGGAAAACAACTGGATACACAATTTTTCTCTCGATCTTTCGCTTTCTAAATAAATTTGCTTAGTCATTCTATACTGATTCTTTGCGAGCGTTCCTGCTGTCATGTCATAATAAATGATCGTAAACTACTGGCTTTTCCAAAAACATCAGTTCTTCAACTCTTTGTTGCTTTTAAAACAATTTTTCATTTCAATTCTAACATTATATGAAAAAATTCATACTTAAATTCACGCTTTTTTTATATTTGTTTACATTTTTGATTAAAAAGTTTCAATTTCCGTTTAAAAACCACCGGAAATGACGAGTAGTTCGAATTCTAATCCGAAAGGAGGCGCTTCTTACTTCCGGAAAATTTGACGTTTGATGACAGCCATAACAAACAAATAGTCAAACTTGCTGTCTTTGGTTATTGGTTTGTGATCGTAAAATTAGAGAAATATACTATACACAAATTACTGTTGTCATTCAGTAATTTAAATCCCATAAAAAATGATTATTTTTAAAGAAAAAGTTTAGTGAATTAATCAACTCTACCTGGAAATATTTCAAATATAAACGAAGAGGTTAGGTTCTCGCGTATTTTGTTTTTTCCTATGTAGCGAAAATATAACTTGCAAAAAAAATTGAAGTAACTTTTGATTACGAAATAAATCAAGTATAAGATAAAACGAAATATTTATATTCACATTTTAAATTATGAGACATTATGTTTTTCTTTACAGAGATTAATTCACCATGAAAATGCTATTAATATTCATTCCAAATCGACTTTGTGAAGAGAAAGCGGGACAAATATTCGGGCAAATTGTCTACGATGACATAAACCAAGTAAAAAAATTCTACATAATTGGAAGACAAAGCAGCTTACCGATAATAAAAAATAAGACTGAAATATTAGGCTACTATTCTGGAAGTTGTACGAAGAATGTGCAAATTGACAAAAAATGTGCAAATTGGATCAGTTTGTACACTAAAGCAGAAAATACTAATCATCTCAATTATGATTATTGTCTAAAGAATATTTTCATCAATGGTAAAAATATCTCTCCAACAATGTGTCACACTATGATAATTATTTACGATCAATTATCACTTATTCAATCGGAACTTTTTATTAGTTCAACAAAAAAGGATCACTTTGTGGAATTACAACAATTATTGAAGAAAAAAGCAAATCAAAATGAAATTAGAAGAAAAACTCTAAACGATTGTACACGGGAATTTGTTCTGACAAATTGTGCATTCCTTTTGTTTTATCCAATTTTATTTCTATCGAGTGTGAGTAAATTTCTATTGCCACTTTCCAAGTACTCAACACTCGGTTTACACTGGAATGCTTGGTTGGAGAATTTTAATTGGATGTTGAATTCGATCATTCATGAGAAGAGAATTTCGATAAAAACGGGAAATTATATTTTAGCAATGATTGTTGATATGATTCTGGGAATTCTTGTATTGAAATTTATTTTATTCGCCATTGAGGACGAGACTCCATCTTCAATATTGTTAACTAATGCGGACGTAAGTATTCTTTTTCATAAAAATAGAAAACTTCAAAATATTTTTGGATTCGGATTCTTTTTAGAAATATTAAACTTGATTGACAAATATTTCACCTTGAGAAAAGAATTTTTCTTTTTGCAAATTGAGTTTTTAATATTTTTTCAGAAAGTTGTCGTGACGTTAAAACAATTGGTTAATTGGTTGATGGGATCGCCGGCTGGATTGAAATTAAATTCCTGCTTCAATGAAGTGTTGGGCAAATTTTTCTTGTATCATATTCATTTGTGGTGGACTTTTCTAACAATTATTGAACCTGTGATGAATTTTGCCTTTGAAGTTGCATTGCTATTCGGTCGTTTAGGTCTTACTTTTCAAATTGCAATAATTGCCGATCTTTTAGCACTACTCAGCTTTCATTCCTATTGTATTTACGTTTATGCAGCAAGGTAAATATCACTTAGTTTTAAATTAAATCTGAAATAGTTCAAAGTAAAGTATTAAATACATAAAGATAATAATAAAATATTCGGAATCGATTTTTAATTAGTTTTTACAAATTATATTTTTAAAATATTGCAGACTGTTTAATATTCAATTGAGAGGTCTCACAGCATTATTCCGACTTTTCTTGGGAAAGAAAAAAAATCCACTGAGAGAAAGAGTGGATTCATGTTTATATCAACCGGATCAATTATTTTTGGGAACTCTACTATTCACGATTCTTTTATTTCTCATTCCAACCACTTGGGTTTATTATTCTGTCTTCACTACGGTTTGTATCGAAAATTAAATGATTATCAAAAAATCATTTTTTAGATTTTTTTTGATAATTTTAATAAATTTCAATATTCAATGGAGATATCAATACAAAACAATTATTTTTTTCAAATTTCAGCTTAGATTAATAATGGTAGGACTTGCAGGCACTTTGACAAGACTGAAATTTTATCTGCAAGTTATACCCATCTACACTTTTGTTAAATGGATTTTTCGTGCCGATAGCGTTCGCAGTGAGTTTCAATTATCTCGTACTATTTTATAAATTAAGTAACGAAAAAAGTAATTTAAAAAGTAACGAAAACTATTGAATTCTTTAAAAATTGATTAATTTTAAACACTCTTTCGAATAGATTAACTTTAAAGAATTTGAAGCTTTTTTGTTTAAAATTAATCATTACAGAAGAGAAAATTAACAAAAAAATTTAATTACAGATTGTATAAATATAAAAGTGCACAAGAGACAAGAGAATGAACCAATAACTTTAATTTCAAAAATGGTTGTCTCCTCGTGGAATACAACGTGGAAACAATGCATTCCCGATACAATTCAGTTTTACCCATCAATCGAATGGAATAAAATTGTAAATAATGTAATATGCGGGGAATTGATCTATCCTTTGTAATACTAAAAAATTCAAAATATATTTATATATTTATAAAGAAAATAAATATAATGTAAATATGTAATTATTGAAGTTTTGCATTCTTCATTTCTTTTTCTTATTTACTATTTTCTCCTTTATAAAGATAATTATGAACGATTTTTATTTAAATATAAAAGAAAATACTTTTATTAAAAAGATGTTGGAACTTTTGTACCTTTTATAATTTTAAATCTGACACATGTAATTCTTAATTGAAAAATATTATATTATAAATTTTGAAAACAATTTAATATTTCTCGAGGAATTGAATTAAATTTCTATTTAAAATAATTTAATCCTTGTACGTAAATTTTATTAAAAATTTTGGTCATAATTAAATTATATACTAAAATGTTTGATATCTATTTATTTAATATTTTCTTTCTTCAATTTAGAAATTTTAAATAATTGAAAATAATAAAAATATCGATTTTTAGAAATCAATTCCTTTACTTGTTCAAATAAAACCAGTTTTCGTTTTTATCTACAGCATCCCTTATCTACTGGATCGTTTAACTTCTTATCGTGAAAGGGAAAATTAGAATAAACACAAAATTCAATCGACCATGAAAGATAAAATAAAAAATAAAAATTAATATTGCAAAAGGAATTTTTTTTCTGAATATTTACAATCAGAATTTATAGATAATGCATTTTACGCTGCGACTTTGATGAAATTAAAGTTTTCATTATTATTCTTTTATTTTTTACATTTTGTATTTAACTTTCGGTCTGTTCAAAGCATAAGTATCTGATGTTGACTTCAAAGGATAATTTATTGGATTTTGCAAAGGGGACATTTACAACGAACTGACATGCGCCTACTTTTGTTTAATAGATAATTTTATTTTTCAGTCGAGCGATCAAACTGTTTTGTATTTTTATCATTCCATATAAAAATGAAATTTAAGTGAAATAATAATTTTAATAATATCCAACTTACTTTTAAATAACGAATTAAATCCATTTCCAATTTTTTTTTGCGGAGGGGGCAAATTTATTAAATTATTTGCAGGTAAATAATTTTTTCCAGTAGTGAAATTTTTAGTTTGTTAAAGAATTATTTTTTAAAAAGTGAAAAGTTTTGTTCTTGTTCCTATTTTTTACGTACGTCTTCGATCCTACGTTTTTCGAAAAAACAAAAAATTCTTACCGATTTCGTCTTTTCATTGGCATTCCACAGACATTAGGGGGAAAGCAATTCTTTTCCCCAGAGCAATTTTCCTGAGGGTAAGGCCATTCATTACAGGGGTCCAAGCACTTTTCGTTAACGAATTTAACTTCCCTGGACATCGATGTCCAGAATTTTTCCTCTTCCTAATTCCTCTAACGTTCCACTAATCACACTTGAAAACCAAAACACGATTTCTCTCCATCTTTTGAAGCAAACATTTTTCCTGCAAAAAGAAAGAAAATGTTAACAAATTCCCCACTTGAAAAGAAAAGTAATTTATAAAAAAAATTCCCTTAGAATATTATTATCACTCTTACCAAAAAATAAAAAAATTCTATATATATTCTCACAAGAAAATTCAGATTCATTAAAAACAGGTATACGAAATAAAAATACAAATAACAATATGAAAAAAAAGAATGATTTGTAGAAGAAAAAGAATGTCTCGAGGAAATGAAGTGAAGCTCCAGAAATAAGAAAAATATACATACATATATACGAAAGACAGTTAAAGTGTCTCCTCTGTTTTCAAGGATACTTTCTACTCCTTATACGGGGGAGGTTAAAGGGAAGAAAACGAAAAAAGGATGACGATGAAGCCGCGAAGGCAATAGACTTCGCTTTTTATTTGAGGCAAATACACACAATGCTGCAAGGCACACATTGAAGAGACTTTGAAATTGTTTTGTTAGACGGCATCATGCACTTTGTGTGGCCCAGGGAGAGGGAGGAAAAGTTGAGTTACTTGTGAAGCGCCGGCGAAGGGTTGGGAGCCGGAGGACGTCCGGGGGGTGTCGCGAGATCAAAGAGATGCGAGGATCAAAGAAACGGGTATTTGCTACAAGTAGGAACAAGGTGCTGCCTTCGTACCAATGGTACTTGGACAATAATCATCGGTTTTCACAACCTTTTTTTCCCCCCCTCACTCTCTATTTCCTTACAAGGTGTAGAGATCTATTAAACGCATAAATATCCTCTTTTCTTTTATCGTCACTCTCTAATTATCTCTTTAATTAGATCCTTCAATTTCGATATTTCGACCTTTAATGCAATTTACCTCTTAATTAAACAATTAAATTACTCTAGTTACTTTGATTTAATCACTATTAATTACTTATTAGGCTTAATAGAAACTATTCCGAATTCCGACGGCGACAGTTGACTGTTCCGATAAGTCACGTGATTAACCTTTAATTTCAAAACTAATTTTGGCGGGAATTTGAAATGAATTAGCACCTAATTAACATTTTTGCTAGATATTGTAATATTTTTACGAAATGAGGATTGTTGGGAAAGAAATAATTTAGAAGAGGTATATTAGGTGAGTGTTTTGAGAAAAATTTGAAAAGAAAGTCACTGTTGGGAAAATTAGAAGAAAATTAAAAAGTGCAGGGTTCTGAAAATGTGAAGTTCGAGGGTGTTGATGTCACAGGGCATGCGGCTCGTTGATTGGCCGCGCTTTGAACGTGAGTTGTTTAAATGAGCGCCAGAAGGCGCAAACGTCGTGACTATTTTTTCTCTGTGTTGTATGTGTGTGCGAGGCTAGGAGTTGATGGCGACGGGGACGGTGTTGTGTGTTAATGAATAAAAACCGTACATGAATTGCGTCAAGATTCACGGTGTTTCTGTCGAAGTTTATCACGAATTTATCATTTGGAGAACTATTATTTCCAACTGATTGTGAAAGTGTGTGTTTGTTTTAGTTAAACGGCTTGGATTTAAAGGGACACAAGGAAGTGGGCATCGCGATGTGTAAACGGCGTGGCCTCGGCGAGAGTTGACACCTTCGGGCATGGGCCTCTATTTTGAGCATTTGCTCCATGAGAAAGGCGGACCATCGTAATAAAAAAACGCCTCAACACCAAGAGAGAAGAAGCCGGTGCCTTGAGAGGTCATCGTGCAGCAGGTAAAATCATAATAATAACAACATTGTTTTCTCTTTATAGAAACAAAAAAATGTACTAATGTTTCTTTTTTTTTATTGTGGAGAAATTTTTCAGGACAATCGCAAGGGTGTGTAGCCTTCTCTTCTTTTTTTTCCACCAAAAAGGGTCGTTTACACAGGGGGAGAAATGTTTCCATCCTCCCTCTTTTCCCCCCCTCTCTCGCCAGACTTGTGGCTTTCCGCTTGAAGACATTTCACGCGTCTCTGTATATAGAGATCTTCTTTTTCCTCCCTCGTGTCTTTTCTCCTGGGCTTCTTCCTTGCCAATGTCGAAGAATTTATAATTCTCTTTCTTGATTGTACTCTTGATGGTTTGGTTTCAACCATCAAGCAAACTATTGCAGTCATTTTTGTTGAACATGCCTGTGTCTCTGTCAGTAAAACTCATTCCTTCCTATACGTTCTCATCGAGCTAGTTTTTCTACCTTTCGTGGCTTCTTTTCATCGACGGCTCTCTGAACCTCATAGAAACTTGTTCACATTTCAACTGAATTTATTCCCTTGCAACGAGACTTTAGAGTCGAAAATTCTTACGAGGAATTTATTTTTTTCCCTAATTTTTCCCTTCCCATTATTTTCATTCACATAAATCAAGTGCAGAATATTTTCTAAACGATAAGGTAAATTACTCAGATTTTAATTACTTAACGACAAAATTAATTTAACAAAATTCATCAAATTTCTCAAACAATTTTACATGAACATAAAATACAGAGAAGAGAATTGAAATAAATTCCCATTTCTACAGTTTGGGGAATTTAATTAATTTTTTCTTCTCAATGTCTATTAATTGAATACGTGATTTATTTTGCACTTAATGACTAAAATATTCATTACTCTGTTTTCAGAAAATGTTGCGAAACAATACTTCATTATTCTCATTGGAATTTTGGACAAAATTGATACTATTGTTGTAGCGCATTGTTATATAATTAGACTTTTGGAAACATATATAATGGAGAATTGTTTAATTATACGTTCAAGGGAAATTTTCATTGAATCAATAGTGTCCGTCACTCCCCTAAATTTGCACGTTTGTAGAAAAACTGATGTCTATTATTTGCAAACAACACATGAACGCTTCTTTGAAAAAGAAATTAGTATTGATTCATCGTTCACTGTACACGATATATTACACAGAATGTGGGAGCCTTAATTATTTATAATATCCTTCAGAGAAAACATATCAATGGTACCAAATGATGATATAGGAGAATATAGGCAAATTTCAGTTTAATTGTCTTCAAATATTCATCGTTTATGGACAAATGTCTAATTCATAGAAGGTAAATTATCACTATCGATTTTAATTATTTAATCTATTTTTTTAAATGATGTTCTTTTACAGAAAGTTTTTTGTTTTTCTAAACAAAGTCAATCTTGAGATAGAAATCATCAATTTTCGTTGTAGACAATTTTGCCAAAAGACTGAATATCCATTTAAGGAAAATTTCTAAATCTACTTTGTATTAATCCAATTAAATTCTAATTATTCAATCATAATTGCTCAATTATACTATAATTATTTAATTATATTGTAATTGTCCAATTATATTATAATAATTTAATTATATTAATTCATTTAAGAGAATTTACATTTATTAGTTTTTTTAATTATAGTAGAACTTCTACTTGGTTAAATTTTTAGTAATAGAACTTTTCTTTCACCGAAAGATAGTATTTCGATTTTTAAAAAATTAATTTTAAAATTTGCATTTTTGCATTTAAATAATTACATTCTCAAAGAGCTTTAAGCAAATTGTTAAAAATGTAACTGAATTAGAGATAAATTTTAAAGTTAAAAAATTGTAGAAAATAATTGAATTTTAGAGTTATAATTTTTAGAAAAATTTTAATTCCAAATTTTAAATTGAATTTTAAAAATTTTGTTTAAACTGAAATTTTTTAATTTTGTTTTCAGTGGAAGAACAAGAAGTATCTCAATATTTATTTTACAAAGTATTATATTCAAGTCTTAAATATAATTGAATTTAGATATCAGCAAAAAGTCAAAAAGATACAATTTTTTTTTAGAAATTGAACGGAAATTAAGCGAAATTTGAACAGTGATGTTTTGTAATTTATAAAAACACGTTTACAAAAAAAAGTCTCGCGCACGGCTTCATCAAAGGATATACGCATTTTCAATAACATTTCTGCTCTAACGCGTAATCTCACATTGATATAAATATAGTTAATGGGTGCATAAGCATGGATTTCAATTAGCGTCCCCGTCGTCAGCTTTCTTTAGAGCATAAAAAATTAAAAGGTTATGGATACGCAGACTTGTTCATATATACTCTTCATATAATACTTTTTACTCCACCCTCATATATAGTTATAAGTGTAACCCCAATAACGTCACGTTTCGCTTAGTTTCAAGTTTAAATTCCCTGACATTACGGGGCAAGTAAAAAAAAACTTGTGGATAAATCAACGACAAATTTTAATCATTAAAATATTTTTCTTTCTTTACATATATCCAACTTCAAAGTCAGAATGAAAAAAAAACTTTGTAACTCTCGGCTAAAATTCAAATTCAATTTATTCGATTTAATTTAGTTATTTATTAAATGGATATTTAGTTGAATCAATTTTTTTTTACTAACCGAATGTTAGAATTAGAAAAAAGGTTGGTAGAAAAAATATTAGCAAACAATAATTAATAATTAAAAATACAAATGGTTGACCGTATGTTTTGTTAAAAAGAGAAAAAATAATAATTAGCCATAGTTAGAAGATTTTTTTCCCTTTCTATTATTCTTAAACGAGGTTCTCTTCTTTTGGCAAAGGTTTTTATTTTTAGGTATAGAAAAATCGATATATACAAGTTAACACTATCTCCAGAAATTCAGGTCACGAGTAGGGCCAAAAGAGTATCTCAAAAAAAAAAAAAATTTTTCCCAAGTTTCTCTTAAATTAATTAAGAATATATTTTTTTTAATCGTTTGATAAATTTTCCTTTCAAAATTAATTTGCCGTAAATTCTGCCGAACATTGAAATGAATGTAGAATTTTTTTTCTCTATCTAAATATTTTCACAAAAAAAAGACATAAATTAATATTTTCTCAGTTTTATAGACTTGAGAAAAGGAAATAAATATTAGTCTACTAAATTTTCTTTAATTCGTTAGTAAAGTTTCAAACTAATACATTAATAGAAGGAAAAAAAAGTTAAATTAGATATTTTTCTTCTAATTCGCATTTTAGAAAGAAGATTCAATTGCTATAGAGTATTTTTATTCAATTCAACTTCCTTTGATCATTTACACAAGATTTTTATAATTACTAGAATATGAGGAAGAGAACTTTGATGTACCGTTTATTTCGTTCATCAAAAGATTTTTATTTTAAAACACTCTATATAGATATATATGTATATTAATTATATTCATAGAAATTTGTTTTTGTAATTAATGTTCTTTGAAATTTTTGACTTACAAATCTATTAGGTCGGTGATTGATCAACGATGAAATTTATATTCTCTTGAATGTAATGAACATTCATTTGTGCTTTGAAGTTGTACGTGTGTAAGGTTAACTTTGGGTTGAAATTTAAGCTTCGTGCGGACATTGGGGTTAACTAAATCAGGTTTTGGCCAAAGGTCAAAGTAAGCAGGGGAATTTCCGAGAGGAAAATAGATTTTTACTTTCTTTTCTTCCGAAGGGAACAATTAAATATCAAATAATATTTATTAGAGTTAATTATGTGGTTCAGTTCATATTTGCTTAAAATACTGAACATATTGGTTTAAATACGATTTAATTGACTGCAATTCATTATCATTTGATTCAAGTAAATATTTATTTGATAACAGACAATTTTATCGGTTATTTGAATTGAATAGATTTTTTTTTGTCAATTTTTATAAAGGGGAAAATGTTTTTAAAATAGAGTTGCATTCGGACAGGTGCGACTGTAATGGAGAGGTAGTTAAACATTTTTATTTCCTACGTACTAATTTAAGTGTATTTAAGTGTATTTCGATTGTTACTAAAATTCTTCTACCTCAACAGGGTTTTGACATAATGAAATTTCACGCTCATCTTGTTACCCTCAAGAAACATGAATCATTTTGTTTGAGGCACGTACTCTCGGTCTGATAAAAGGAGATTATTGTCAAATAAAAGGGGAATCTATAATCTGACACGATGCAAAATTCGCAAGGGTGCAGGGAGAGCGAAAATATTAATAGATGTCTATAGATCGTAGGACAACATACTATGGAAGGAAAGATCGTGAGTGAAGAGAATTGATGTGAAAGTAAAAGAGGGCCGTGTAGTCAATGTACATAGAGATTGGGAGGTACATACACAAGAGCTCTCTCTCTTCAATTTAAGAGAGAGATGGCAATGACGAAGACGACGGGACCGACGGTGTAGAATATCGTTTCTAAACAGAGGGGAAAGAAGATGAGAGAGAAAAGGAGAGAGAGAGAGAGAGAGAGAGAGAGAGAGAGAGAGAGACTCGGAAGCGGCAGCTTTGATGTAGACACGCTCTGCGACTCCTTCACGCCAATAAACTAACGGTTAGGTTAAGGTCTCTTTAAGCCTTAATACCATTATCCTTGCCTTATGCTCCCGACGCGGCATTGGCCGATGCTGGCTTTGTATTCCTCTCACCGTGTTTTTGCGCTCGGTCAGTAACGCTGGCAAAAAAAGTCACGACTACCGATCATAAACTTCCGGCGTACTACTCTGTAATCGTGTGTGCATGATTTAAAAGAGAAAACGGGAAAAGCGTCACTGGCCGCAATTTTCCACGCTGCGTTATTGCATCTACACTAACAACAACAATAACATCTGTTAAAGTCCAAGATTTCTTCTCAGACTCCGCAGAGATTTTATCTCTTCAAAAACTATATCCATATTCTTTCCGGTAAAATAAATATACCCCTCTGGAAGAATACCGCTACTCAATTTTCGTTTTCACAAATTCATCTCAAATTCTGTATTTCTACTGAAGAAAATAGGGAAAAGGTCAGAAAAAATCAATTTCATCAGGGAAGTCACGGAAATCTCAGGAAATTTTATCAAAAGTCCTGAAGTTCTAAAACTATCAAATTTCTAAATAAAAAAAATTCTGAATTGTGTCTCTCTTTATAAATAATTAAATTCTTTGCTGAAAATCAATTATTTCCAATGTAAATTTAATTAAATTCTCAAAAGAATTAAATCATTTTTAATATATTTTAATAAAATGCCATAAAATTAGTTTGTATACAATTTTAATTGATTTTGTCACAAAATTCAATTATTTCCAATGTAAATTTAATTAAATTCTTAAAAGAATTAAATCATTTTTAATATATTTTAATAAAATTCCATAAAATTAGTTTGCATACAATTTTAATTGATTTTGTCACAAAATAAGCATGAATTCAATTATTTTCATAAATAATAAAATTCTTTGTTGAAATTCAATTATTTTCAATACAATTTTAAATAAATTCATTACAAAAGATGCAAGAATTCAATTATTTTCATGAACAATAAATTTATTTCCTGGCATTCAATACAATTATAATGGAATTTTTCAAGAGAAAACTATTTTTGAAAATTTTAATCAAAGGACTTTAAATTCTTCATTAGATGAATTCAAATATTTTAAATACAATTTTAAATAATAAAATTCGTGATAATAATTCAATTATTTACAAAAGTTTCAATAAAATTCAACACAAGAATAAAATTCGAATTAATATTGATCTAAACCAATAAAAAGAAAAAGAATATGAAGTTTCTAAAATTTAATTTATTAATTCCTCGTTTTAAATTAATTTTACATATTAAATTATTATTTTGAATTCAAAACCATTTTTTTTGCTTGAATAAATAATTGAATTCTCAACGAACTTTCACAGAAATGATTTTTAAAAATTGATTATTATTTTTTTTTGTTTTAAATATTGATGTTTAGAATAATTTTTCTTTCGGTTCAGGGAAAAAAGTCAAAATTCCCTCTAGAAATCGGAAAAAACAAAAAATAATTAAAACTAAATTTTTGTGGTAACGCTGCTCGTCAAATTAATTTCAATTCAAGTCGAATTTTTCATAGACCAGAACTCAATTTTCGTAAAATTGATTCAAAAAATCAAAATCAAATACACATCACAGTCGGTTTCTCCTCGAGAGAGTATAGTAGAGCGCTCTCCATATCCTCTCTTTTAATGTCAGCGTCGGATTATCTGATACATAAACAACTCGGAGCTTCATGCATTAATTCATTACTCAAATAGCTTAGGTACAAGGATCAAAGCACTTTACAGAATGATAGATTAATTTTCTAAAATGATGATGATGATGATGATGTGGTTTTGAAAAATAATTCTACTTTTTTTTCTTTTTTGTATTCTTATTACAATTATTTTTTTTGTCTAGACATATAAGCAAGGATTGCGAGATGAAGATTGTGCGCGATATATACAAAAGAATCGGTGAATATTCAGATAAGGGTTCTTTCTGTTGTAGGCGACTTCAACAAAAGAATAATAGTTGCACTCAATGAGGTTTCTTCGTGTCTGAATGTTCTCGATTGTATCCAGCACTTAAGTGCATCGATTCAAACCAGCATGAATGATTGAATCAATTCAAGAATTCATATCATTATAAACAAAATTCGATCAATACGTGGGTCTCAATAGAAATTTCGCAAACAAAAATGATCATTGGATTCATTAAATAAAAAAATACGAATAATAATTGAATAACATTTGTCATATTTTTCTCCAGACTTGCCACTAGGAAATTAGAAAATTTTTTCTGTTGTCCATCAACTGTTGTTTAATTAATTAAAAATTTTTTGTAAAATAAAAATTTTGATTTCAGATCTTTTCCCAATTTTGCTGACAAATTATGGTCATTGTGGATAAATAAAATTTGGAATTTGATTGTCGAATTAATTCCAAAAAATTCGTTGGACTCGTCGCGGATTCGTTGGAAGATTACAAAGATTGAAAATGAGGATGCGTTGTGCAGAAAAAAAGAGGGAAATTGAAGGATTTAAAGAGAAGCCATAAGTCAGAAGAGTATATAGTAGTAGTATGAAATTTAATTCGCGCCCGATACAAAGTAAAAGGAGTTCACGGATCGTGTAACAAAGACAGGAAGATAGTGAGAAAGAGTAGAAGTGAAGGGCGGGACTTGCAAAGTCGAGAAGCAACGCTTTAGCAACCCCGGGAGCGCAGCCTTTTGATATCGAAATGAAAGGAAGTAGGGGGATATATACCCGCGCTTTAACCGTGCCGGAGAGAGAGCACGTGGTATCAAACGAGATCGAGGTTGCCTCTTACCCTTTGCTTCACCCCCTTGTATTGGTCCACTTTGCACAAGAGACTTTCTGTCTCGTGTGCTCCCGCGACATTGACGACAACGCCGACGACGACAGAGCTTAAAAGTCGTCCCTTTCCTTATAACTCATCATTCCCCCTCTGTCTCTATATATATAGAGAGTTATTGTCAATGATCTTCACACTTCAAATTCATCCATGCATATAAACTCCATCCCCTAAGTTCTCACATCTTTTTTTTTCTCCAATTTCTCATTCGCTTAAAAATGAATATTTTAATTGTTTTCACTTACCCGCAACATTCTTCTTCTAATTGATCATCCGCTTGTCAAAAATTTGCTTAATTGTTTCTTCTCATTGACAGTCTAATAAAAAATGAATGGAATAAATTCATCAGCGGGCGTCAATACAAATTTCCAGGATGTACTGAAACAGAAAAAATTAATTCAATTTAATAGTGAAGAGTAAGGTTGTTATCTTAAGCTTTGAGTATATCTAATAATTTTGAGAGTGAATGAAAATATTCTTTGGAATCAAGAAAAAAGTATATGGAAATTCAGGGAAGAGACAAAATTAAATTTTCGTGGTAAGCCTGAAAGGGAAGGAACAGTTTATTACGTTTATTAATAAGTTTGTTTTCTTTTTCAGTTAATTTATAAGTCATAGAGTAGATTGTGATTAATTATCTGTTATAGGGTCGTTTAAAACAAGGGCGATGGGCGTGTGATAAGTCTTTTGACATCGAAATGAAAGGTCGCGGGGTTTACTCGACTCTTTGATCGTGCCGAGCACGTGGTATCAAACAGGACAAGAACCCAACCATCAAGCACCCCACCTACCTCCCTCCGGGCTTACTCTCAACTCCATTGGGGAATCCCTCGTTGGGATGCGTGCGGTAAGGACAGTGAGAAAATCACATGTTCCACGCGCGGTTTCATTCTCCAAAGGGGGAGAAGAGTTGTACTGCTCTATAGTAGTTTGAACCACTCCCTGAATTATAGGCACTGTTTGTGTGTGTGACTCTCTTTTGTATAAGCGGAAATCATTGTTTTCATTCCAATGAATTGACGCCTCTCAGCTTATACCGAAAAAAAATAGTCCTCTTCCGAACCCTCGGGAAGTTCGAAAGTGTTTTAAAATCAAAAAGGTTTCAAGATCACTTTTTCTTATTTTAATAAATTCATGTTTGACAAAATGGACTGAAATTTAAAAATGTTTATTATTTTTGTAGATAACTGCAGAGTTTGAATGTCGAGTACAGTGATTGGGGTGACATGGGAGTTACCACATCAAAACCACTGGGATTCATCATATAGAGATTATTTCGACAGAGAGCTATTAATCAAGAGCAGATTGGATTCTAATTTAGTATAAATTACGGGCCCTTGTTCTCCTAAAAGATCAGAGAGGGAGAGAGAGAGAGAGAGAGTACAAATAAACCTATATACTGCAGCTTGGTAAATAATGAAAAAAAATAGAGAGAAAGAAAAACACGAAAATCGATTAACGTCGACAATATATGGGAAGATAGGGGCCCTACAATAGAGCATGATGCGCTTTGAAGCTTGCCGAATTGTATATCCAGAACTATATGTGTATATATATGTGTACACAGAGAGCCGAAACTTCTGACAATTTTCCCCTGCACGTAAATACGATTGGTGGTTTACTGGCAGACGACAGAGGACGATTATGGCGAGACAGACGAAACGATGACGCGTAACATACCGAAATGGCCCCGCGTTTGATCCATTATTTCCATAGGTCCTGCACACAATAATTGTCTCTATTGTTTGCGACGGATGGATGCCCCCTTTACGCATCTAGACCGTTAGTAAACACCAGCCACCTCTTTTGCTCTCTCTCTCCCGTGTTTGCTTTGATTTCTACACACGCATTGCACATATCACCAAGCCACCACCCGGTCACATATATCTCCCCCTTTTCACTAATCCAAGCGAATTCGAAGCGCGCCTGGCTAAGTGCCTGTAAACTGTTAAGTGCACTCTATGGATTTCTACCCTTTACAACCTCTCGAGGCCCTCGTCTTCCTTTGTGGTCTCTCTTTTGCTTTTTCCCTCTCTCTCTCTCTCTCTTACTTCTTCATCAGCCATCACATATCGTCTCAATTTATTGCAATTGGGGAACAATTGTTCGACACGTACTTGTTCAAAGCTACAACTAAGGTTTCATAATCGTTTTTTAAATGCGGTCTTATATGCTGCTCAATCATCCGCGAGCTGAAAAGTTTTTCGTTTAAATATTATTCTAGAGGAATTTCTCAAAATAATAATATTCCTTAAGTTCTGAACGTTTAAAATAAACGAAATTTATTCAAGGCTGTCGCTAATTAACGGAAACTAGTTAATTTCGAGAAAAATCGCAGGGAAAATATAGAAATTAAGTTAACATTCAAGAAAATTCATCAAAATTAAACCCAAAAAAAAGAACAAAATTTACAATTCTCTATAGCAAATATTTTCTCAAAATTGTGAAATACTTTTACAAAATTTAATTCATTAATTTAAAAACCAAGTGATAGAATCATCATTATTAAATTTAATAATTATTTCCAATTCATTGTAGAACTATAAGAAAATTCTGCCGTTTTTGACATCCAGCGAATTTTGAAAATATTATCGAAAAAATTCAATTTTCTTTTGTTTCTTTAAAAAATATTATCATCACGAATTCTGAAACGAAATCCTGCACTTTTTTCTATTTTTTGACAACAATAATAATTAAATTTTATTCTTAGAAATATTTATAATACTAAATTAATTTCTTTTTTTAAATAATAATTCTAAAAGAATTTTTTTTTTTAATTGTTTAACTTATTAATGATTTTGAGAATAAATTTATTTTTAAATTCTAAACAGAATTTTGCATAAATTAATTCTCAAAGTTCTTCTTAAAAAATAATGTTTATAAATGATTTTGTGAATAATTTTATTTATAACTTCAAAAAATAATTGAATTTCAAAATGTTTCAATTTAAATTATTTTAAAGAATTTAATTTTTAAAAAAACTATAGAAATATTATTATTTATGAATTATTTAGAAAATAATATTAAAGGAATAAAATTAATAATAAAATTAATTAATAATAATTAATAAGAATAATTTTAATTAAAACTTCTAAAAATTATTGAATTTGGTAAAATTTGTGTTCGCAATTTTGATAAATAATAATTTAATTTTAAAAGGTTTGAATTCAATTTATAAATTATTAGGAAAATAATTTGAATTGAAAATTAAAAAAAATAATTAAATTTTGGACAATTTGCTTTCGCAATTTTTATCAATTTTAGAAGATTGTTAAATTAAATACTTAAAAAAATTTGAATTCTCTTGAAAATAATATTGTTTTTCTAATTGTTCCAAACTTTAGAAACATGTTGTCTTCATTTGAAGGTTAAAAAAATTTGAGAATAGAATATTATTTTCGTCTGCGACAAAATTTTTGAGATTATTGGGATTTAATTTTTAGGATTCACCTCCTAAAGTTACTTTCAGTTTACAGAATATTTAGCAAACTGTTGTAAAAAATAGAATAACTCTCGTCTAAATTTAAGGTCGCCTAAAGGTTTCCAACTATACATATATTCATTCGAGTCCTGATCCCCATAAAATCTGCTCTAATCCGTTTTCCAATTGTTTTGCCAGACAGTCTGGGTTTCTTTAAAGACGCTAGAGAAAGGCAGAATAAAAAAAAACGACGACTATATATACTCCTGGATATGTGAAAACAATTTCGTAATATTTCACAAATGTTTGGAAATTTTAATGATCATAATGACGTTATTAATGAGAATCCAAAACGAACGCAATAGTAATTTAATACTATTATTGTCTCTCAATTTTTTCCCCAACTTCTTCAGTTGCTAAAGTTTTGTAATTATAAAATGTCGTAATTCATAATTATGATTTTATGGTATTATGGTAATATAGCGCATTATCCTCTATAGATATACGAGAATAGAAAAGTGATTAGCGTGACTTAATTCTTCGTGTAAACAACAGACGGTAGAATTTGCTTCTCTTTTCTTTGGTGCGCCGGCAGGCAACCGGCAGGTGTCGAACAAAAAGAAAAAATAATAAAGAATTTATTTATTTTTCTTTTTCATCCGTTAAAAAGCTTTTATTTCATAAGTTAAAATTTCTATCTGGTCAATTAGAGCGATAAGAAATAAAAATAAATTCTTTTTGCCGATGCTCACTTCTTTTTTTCTTTATTTTCTCTCTTTTTTAAAGCAGTTATGCAAATGTTTAAGAGTCTCTTGGTGGAAGATAAAAACAAGCTACTGTCGGCGAAAAGGTGAAGGATAAAAAAAAATCAAACGGTGAACATTTATCGGTGATTTCTGCTTCATCGCGAAAAAGGATAAGGAGGATGAGATTTCGCTTTTACCGCCGCTGAAACATTTATCAACCAGATG
>CM065463.1:3900290-3925290 GCA_032872475.1 Leptopilina myrica (nomen nudum) | reverse complement strand
TATACCAAAAAAAGAAATATTTTATCAAAATTGAAAACTCCCTTAATAAAATAATAAGGAATTAACAATTCATCGTTTAAAAAATGATTGAAATTTGAAAATTTTTAATAGAAAATGATTAATATTTCAGGATGCTCTCAGGACTGTCTAGACACAGGTTGGGAAAAAGTCATCAACATGAAACCAGAAAAAATTAATTCCAGTTCAACGCTATATGTTGGTCTGAATTCTCAAGGTCTTGTAAACACATGCTTCGACAGGTGCTGGTACTATTATTCTACATCTGCACCAAAAAAAAAATCAAATATTGCAAATCTAAACAGATCTTTTTCAAATTCTTCCAAGATTCTTAAAGTTTGTTCATTCAAAACATTGTCTAAAGATATTTTTCAAAAATCCGATCATAAAAATAATCCTAAACATCCTAAAAATCCGAGTAAAAAAAGAAAGAAATAAATGATCAAATTGTACGCTATTTATTTTTCAGATGTAAAAAAATTAATTGTAAAGCATTTCTTATTGATGTGGCAAGAAGCGGATGCTTCGCTGTTCAACCAGATGGTGATGATTTTGTTCCCGAACCCAATGTCACTTTTTATCACAAAATTTGTGTCAAAGGTATTAAATATATTTATTTACTCTCTTCCCTATTATTTTGTTTAGTTAACAAAAAACTATCGTTTGGGCATTGAACGTTCTCATAATTATATTCCTCTACCGGCAAAGTTTTCAACAATAGTAAAAGCTAATTACCAATCAACGGAAGAACTCTATAGAGATTAGAATCGTGATGGATACTGATGTCATGAAAACAAAGAATCGCTACTCTTTCGACCGAAGCCGCAGAGGTTCCTTATAGCCGTATATTGTCATCTTCAATTTTCTAATTACAATTTTAAATTTTAGGTTTAACTTTCGCTGCATAGAATCAAATTTTGAATCTGTGAAACGTCGATAATTATTTTTTGGGGTTGTTTAAAGACGAAAATGTGAAACTTTATTTGTTCCATTCACTTCGATAGTTAAAAATTAAAACCTTTAAAAAATTGTTTCATTTTTGCAAAAACAAAAAACTGTAAAAAAAAAGATTCTAAATTAGAGCTGATTTTGGTATTGAAATATAGAACAAAATTACAATTTGATACCAAAATTGGTTCTAAATTAGTACCCTTCTTTTCACAGTGAAACATTCAGGTACCTTCTATTAAAAAATATTCTTATGGGGGAAAAACGATAATTCTCGTTTTTAAAAACGTTAATTCTCTTTTGGTAAAATTGAATGTATAAAAGAACGAAATTTTATTCAGTTCCAACAGATTGTAAACAGTCGACAATATGGCAAGTGGATCGAACGATAGGAGCGATTTTTATTGATACAAATACTGATTGGCTGCCAATGATGGTGACCAGACGGGAATGCTACGAAAAATGTTTTCAACTGGGTAAAAATTAAGGAATTTTAATTATTATTAATATTAAATTGTGTCACGCTCCGAAGAAAGGTACCTAAGAAGCAAAAAATTTGATGGTTTGGATAATTGAGTATCAATGTAGAAAGTAAATGAATTATCAATTAAAAATTACTGATCCTCTTTATTAAATCCAAAATATTCCATGAAAATTGCTTTCGAATTTAAATATAGTTAAAAATAAACTTTTAATCGCAGGGTAAATCTGACACGAACTTAATGTTTGTTTCTTTGGTACCTTTCTCCGGAGCGTGGCACAATTAGTTATTAAAATAATATTTTTATTGAGTTATTGCGTTTAAAATTATATTTTTAATAAAATTTAAAAAATGCATCTGCATTTAGTTCAAAAATGAAATAATAATTTGTTTTTTCAAGGAGAAGAATGTAAATCAGCACAGTTTCGCACTAGTCGTGATCTTACGATAGGAGACACCGTAGGGAAATGCGCTCTTTCGAAATATGAAAGAGGAATTAGACCTCAAGCTTATCGAGCTGCCTGGTACAGAGACGAGTACCTCCAAAGCCAGTGCCATAGAATTTGTAAGTATTTATCACAGCTCTCTAACATTTTTTTTATTTACTTTCTTTCCCTTACGACAATTGCACTGTTTTTTTTTATTTACAGCGAAGGACGAATATTGTTCATATGCAGAATATCGAAACATGTCCTTACCACTGTCAGATTTAAAAATACCAGATCTCAATATGAATGATGTAAGATTATCGTTGGTGTTATTAATTCAATATTTTTGCAAGCCATAAAAATATACAAATATCTGTTGGCCTATTGGAACCAAAACCAAAAATTTGTTGTTATTACGATAAGTTAATACTTAAGTGTATTAATTACCCCCACAGCATCGAAACTTTCTTGAAAATTTATCAAATATTTACTTGAAATATTGAATAAATTTTTAGGAATGTTTCGATACAATGGAGATACTTAATTCCTCAAGTGTAATTAATAATTTTGCAGTGTGAAAAAAGATGCGACGAGAGCAAAGATGGCTTCTTCTGCAGAAGTTTCACCACCGTTCCCAATTCAACAAGTAGTCAACCAATTTGTCTTCTAAGCTCCGAAGACACAATAAGTTCAGGAGCCAGTTCCTTAATTCCTCTGGCAGGCGCAATTTACAAGGAGAGAGAACCATGCCTCGATTGTACGTTTAAAACGTTCAAAAATTTCTCCTGAATTATTTACTTATTAGTATATAATATAATTTTTCTAACTATTTAAATTTTCATAAATTATTCAGTGAAAGTTAGATGTTCGAATTCATCACTAATAATCGAGTTGGAAACATCGGAGCCTTTCCACGGTAGAATATATGCCAGTGGATTTAGTGAAACTTGCGGAACTCAAGGGAATGGAAACAATTTGACTGTTCTCAATTTGCCGATACCGAAAATAGATGAAATTATGTCGAGCACTATGAAGTGTGGCATTACACCGGCATTTTCCGTCAACAATGAAAATCAGTACGATCTCCCTCAGTTTTCCCGTTTGGAATACATTGGAACGTTTTTTCTAAAGTATTGTTTTTTTTCTTCTTCAGAACTCATACAATGGTTTGGTCGACGATTATTGTACAGTTCAATCCTATCATACAGAGACAAGGCGATCAGGCTGTAAGGGTCGGCTGCTCCTTGGACGATAATATAACGCCAGAGCCAAGGAATATTTCCGTTCACTCGAGTTTTACGTTTTCAAATCCAGAGTTTGTTTCAAAATACCTTTTTTAACAAAATGAATAAAAAATCAATCTTTTTTTTTGTTAAAATCTTTTTGTTCTTGAAATCAATTTGTTCTCCTCTTTCAATAATTTCAGTGCCGGAATTCCGCCAATAATATCAACGGTGATAAACACATCATCAGAGGCGCCTATAGTTCAGATGAAAATCCTGGACGAATTCCTGAAGGAAGCAAAAGTTACCAAACTGGGTCAAAAACTGATCCTGAGAATACAAATCGAGCCCCTGAATGGTAAAATCGCCAGTTAACGAAACAAAGTGCGAGTAAATATTGATTTAAGAAATAAACTAATATAGTTTTTAGGTACATACGATATTAAAGCAGGTCACTTAGTGGCAGCGAGCAAATTCGGCGATGCGTCCATTCTTCTTCTCGACGAAACGGGCTGTCCAATTGATTCCAATGTATTTCCTGCTCTCACGAAGGATCCAGTCGATAATCGATCGTTAATCGGCGAATTCAGCGCTTTTCGCTTTCCCAATAGTCAACAAGTGGGATTTAATGCTATTGTTAAATTCTGTCTGCAGAAATGCGAACCAGTAAGTAAAAAATAACAGCAAAAATGATGATGATGATGTGTTGAAAAACTGCAAGTGACTCTCAAAAAAAGTAAAGATTAGAAGAAAATTTTTGAATATTTTTTCAGACTTTATGCAAGAGTAGACAGATTTCCTACGGTAGGAAGCGTCGTGAAATTAATACAAATTCGACAGATGCGAACGTTTATTCAGTGGATAAAAATTCGAAATCTGATCCTCCCGACGAACTTTCCTTACAATCTTGGATTTATGTTCGAAATGATAATATTCATCCGGATAAATTTCTATCCGATCTGCATTCACCCGACACTTTTCTAATTAATAAAGGCGGTAAGTATTTTCATGTTTACTAATATCGTAGATTTTATATTAATCACCCATGTCTACTATTTTTTTTTCAACAAAATTCCCGGTTTTTTTTCTCATCAAATTTAAATTTCTATTTGATTTCGAACAAGAATAAATCTTTAAATTTTTATTTCATTTAAATCTTTAAATCTTTTGAAAATGGTTTTTCAATAATTTTAATTGACAATTTGGAAAATAACTGAAGTAAACAAATCATTTTCTCAATTTGTTGACGATAAACTTGTCTCTTTATAATTATAGTTAAAAATTTGATTTTTCAATTCTATTAAAATTACAGTGATAATTGAATTTCTGCAAAGAATTTTACTATTTATGAAAGTAATTAAATTTCTTCCAAACAATTCCTGTTGTTTATTAAAATAAATTTAATTCTTGTGATGAATTTTATTAAAAATTTTGAAAATAAACAAAACAGTGGTAACTAATTATTTATTTAATAAGTAATAAACATTTAATTTGTTCAAAAAATAAATAAATATAAATTATATAAACGTTTAGAAATTTGAAATTATAAAAATTTAAGGAAAGTTTAATAATTATAATTATTGAATAGAATAATATAATTTTTATAAGCAATTCATTTAAAACTGTAAAAGGGGCTTTAAATTTAAAAAAATAAAATTATAATTACGGTCACTAAGATTATTTTCAAAAAATTTAAATAAAAATCAAGAAAAGAATTCAATTATTTAAAAAAAAAATGTAAAGAAATTTCAATTACTTCACGAATTTTCAATTATTTCCTTACAAAAATTCAATTATCTATTATAATTGAAAAATTACAACAAACTTATTATTTAGATTTAAAAAAAATTTGCGAATTGTTCAATTTTATGTATATTTTTTTAAATTAACTAATAAAAATTTGAATTATTAATTTTCGCCATTAGAAATATGAATACAGAATACGACTTTTTATAAAATTCAATTATTAATCAGTTATTAAATTAAAATACTTTAAAAATTCTATTTGTTGAAAAGTTTTTAATGAAATTCGTTAACAAATTTAATTACATATTTTTAGTGGAATTTAAAAATATTTCTATTAACTGCATAATTTTAAAAAATTTATCTACATAATACGTTTGAATTGGTGACTGATTTCTTACTATCAAATTAATTATTTTTAACTAATTCAAATTTAGAGAACATTATAAATATCTATAAAAATTGAAATAAAAAGTGACTTCTTAAAAACAAATTAAAGTAATAAAACTTTTTTTAATTTTGGTGAAAAAAATTCCCGGTAAATTCATTCATTCATTAATTTATTCATTTTTAGGAATCCTAGAAGATTTAATCTGCATGAATTCAGTACTAGCGTTTTGTCTCCTCATTTTGTGGCTGATTATTCAAGTTTTCCTAATTGCTGGCTGCTTTATTGTTATCTCGAAATATCGAAAAGCCACGAAACAGGCCGAAGAAGACAGGGCCGAAATTTTAGCGAGACATCTTTATGGAATTCATGGGGGAAATTTTGAAATTTCAAGAAGAGTCAGATGGGCAGATCACGATAGCTCAGTAGTTAGTTAAAAATTGAAAATTGTAGCTAATATTACTAATGTAATGTTGTTGCTATACTAATTATATAATTATGCTGTACGCTGTAAGCACAAAATTTCAATTTGCTTTTCGAAAACAAGTTCGCACTGATTACCAAAAAAAAAAAAAAAAACTACATAAAAATCGTCTATCTTTTTAAATGGAAAAGAATTAAAATTCTATCATGTTCGCAAGATTTTTTTTTTGCATTTATTTATACTATTTAATGTCCTAAATTCCCTACTGTTTTTAATATACATTTACATTGAATACGTGAAGAAATTCTAATTCTCTTCTATCCTAAAAAATTGTATGTAAATTATTTTATAATTAGTTGTTAAGAGAATTTAAAAATTCGTCGATTAATTTATTTTTGAACGCTGTTAAATAATGTACCGTCCAGTTATTAATGACATAATAAAGTTTTAAAAAACGTTACTTGAATACTTCTTTGTTTTTTAATTGTCAATTTCCTGAGAAAGCAAACTCTATACAATATTATCAAATAAATACATTTTTGTACCTTATTTTTATTTTTGAAGTAAATATATCATACGCTGAAAGTGCAAATTCCCGGAGAAACATCTTTTATTCCTAAAAAAATGATTCTCAATGAATATTTTATTATGCGGTGTATTTTTTATATTATTAATCATATTATGTAAAATACTCACTTTTTCCACAGTTTTGAAGACATGATATAATTTCCGAATTGTCGTAAGTTTCTCCATCGCCACAAACTGGATTGTAATCATCTGATGGTTTCTGTAATAAATAAATTAATTACTGTTACTTGATTATAATCAATAAATATAATATAATCGTTAACTTGCAATTATATTAACGATAATTAACAATCTGAAGAAAGAGATCTTGGAAGCAAATCAACTTTAAGGTTAGGTTAGTGACACTGTTTTCTTGATTGCAGGCTTCTTTTACTAATTTGCAAATTAAAATCACTGTTTATTAATAATTGTAGTTGTAAGGAAGAATTAAACGTGAATGATTTATATTATGACAGTATTTGATCTTTCCTTTAAAATCTAGCAAACATAACCTATAATTTTTTTATTCTATGGTTTCTGATCGTGTCACTTTATTATACTGCATTATTAACACTTACCAAACAATTATTTATACAATTAGTCGAATCTAATTGCAATGATGAAGATTGAACTGATTGAACAGGTGTGTTAATGATTGGCACTTCATTATTGCAAGGCTCTATTTGAACAACTGAAAATTGTAAATAAAAACAATACAATATATACGTTAATTATATTTTCCACATAAGTTACGTAATTACATTTATCATTTGAAACCTACATTTACCGCATATTCGCGCACAATGCACGTGTTTTGCACTATCATAGGTTAAGCCGTCACTTCCGCAAACTGATTTCCTCTCATCTTGATCTATTACTGACTAGAAAAATTATATTTGTACAACTTTTGTTTACAAACAAGTGCATTTTTTCTTACCGAGCAATTTTTGAAGCAATGTTGAAAAGTGCTTATGTGGGTTGTTTTACGTCTACCGAAAAGAATTCCAGGAGCAGAAGTACTGACTGAAGAAAGTTCAAATTTATTTACATTCTCGTTAATATTGGTCGGAGATTTTTCTGCGGGGCCATCGAAGAAAAAACCGTCTGCTTGGGTATAGTTTTGTACCTTTCAAACAATTATACACAAATAATTCTATTGTTTTCTAAAATGTTCATAAATCCTTTGAAACAATTCAATTATATTCATAAATAATAAAATTCTTTGCAAAAAATTTAATTCAAACGAATTTCACGAAAGAATTCAATAAATTGTTTTCCGTTATAGAAATTTATTCAACAGAATTTTTCAATTATTTTCTAAAATTTTAATAAAGTAATTAAAAGTTCAATTTGAATTATTATAACAAAATTAGGATCTTAAAAAAACGAAATTCAAATTCAAATTTTTTAATTGAAATAACTGTTGATTAATTTTAAAATAAAAAATACTTAAGAAAAAATTTTTCAAAAGTTTAGTTGTATATTTTCAGGAAATAAATTAAACTTACTCCAAATCCGTCAGTTGATGATATGGAAATAAATTGTACAATTCCAAAAACTAAATGTAAAAAATAAGTTCTGTATTTAATTCTCATCACAGAATAAAATAGAAAAATATATATTATTAAAAATAAATTATACTGATAAAATTAATTTAATAGTAAACTTACATATTATTTCTAAAATAAAATGATACATTTTAACTACAGTATCTTTTTACTACTCTCTTAAACTGATTAGAAATACAAATGAAATGATTCAGCGAAAGGGACTTTTTTTTGTACAAAACGTACATTATAGTCGCCTAAATTTATGCACATAAGTGAGAGTAATTTCAAATATTTTCTAAAAAAAGAAACGTCACCAAAAGTTGAGGTCGAAGACCTTGAAAAACCCACATTGAAAGTGATGCGATGAAGAAAAGATGTTAAAATTTACGACACGTGGGAATTTCCGTCAGAGTTCAATTCGATTTTATTTATTTGGAAAAAAAAAATTTCCCTTTTCAAATAATTTTTGTATTAAAAAAAATTCCATATTTAAAAATGTCTAAACAGTATATTTTTCAGACATTCATCTTCTTCAATCTTTTTACTTTAATTTATTATTCCTCCTAATTATAATCAAAAAGATTCGTCGTGTATTGGCGATTTTTTTTATTTGCAATACGCATGCAAACACATACAATATATGCAAGTCCATACTGGAATTTCCACTTAATTGAGATTCATACACATATATAGTGCAATCAGCATCCAATAGTTATCTTCGATCTTTGAACGTCGTAAAACTTTTTTTTTCGTATACATAATATTGAATTAGAAGAAAATGTTCCTTGCTCGAATTTTTATACTTTGCCTCGGTGAGTAAATTTACAACTTGTCGATTAATATTTTTCTTTACTACAGTAAAGGGAATTATTTTCTTTTCCATGTAAATAATATCGTCGTTCCCAATAAACAGCCTTGGTTGCTTTGGTTCAATGCCAAAGACAAACAACAACAACCACGGAGGAACCTTGGATTTGGGGCGATCAAAATCCTTCGAGACAAACTACACGATCGCCTATTATGAGAACAACGCCTTTTCGTAGGGACCAACCAACTCCAAGGACTTGCCCCGGATGTCCAAGAACACCCCAATTCAATCCCGTTTGCGCGAGTGACATGGCAACTTACGATAATCCCACTGCTGTCGATTGTGCCAATACGTGTGGACCAAGTAAGTAATTCAAAAGTTTAACACCTCTGTCATTGAAACACTGCGAAAAAATTGCTTTCAAGTTTTTGATAGGTATTAGAATAGTTTTGCTAGAACTCGAAGTCTCGAAAGTATTTTACTTGAAACAGTGGCGGATTTACGAGGGGCCCACGGGTGCTTGCCCCCCTCAATGTAATAGAAAGAGATAACATATTGATTTAATTTGTTTAAATGCCCCAACCCCCCCAAAAAAAGTCGTCTATATCCGCCACTGTCTTGACTAAACTTTAACTTTTTTTAAACTATTTTAATTTATAATAATAATGATGATTCTAACACTCGATTTTTAAATTAATTAATATTTTAATTTACTATATGTTTGAAAAAATTGCTTGTGTTGTTGCGCTTCCAAGAAAAGTATATATCTAAGCGGCAAATGAATTATAGGTTATGTTCGAGTTCGATTTCTCTCGATTAAAAGTTTATTTTTACTTAATTGAATTCGAAACCAATTTACATGGAATATTTTGAATGCAATGAAGACTTGAAGATCGCAGTAATTTTTAACAATAATTGTCTGTATTTCTGTATTTTTACTCAAAATATGAAAAACATAACCTCGAAATTTTTCCTATACCTTTCTTCGGAGCGTGACAGGTGTCTTTTTTTTATCAAAAAAACTAAATCATTAGATATTGTTAAAAAGAGCTTTAGTGGAAATTGAACAATTATTTTTACCGATTCTACGAAAAATTTTATTTGTTTCATAATTTCGATTTTAAAAAAAAACCTTTTTTCTTTTACAGAAATAGAAATATTATTTTACGCAGCTTGTCAGCCAACAGCGTAGTTTTTAGTTATAATGAAGGTTATTAAACTTATGGTAAATTGTTGAAAAAAAATTTCTATTAATATCAATAACGTTCAATTATGTACTGACGAATAAATAAATCATCACTGAAATAATAAATGCCTTTCATTGTAAAGTGTTAATTATACTTTCGCTAAAAAAAATTTCTCTCCCTCTAAAAATTTCTTTTCTTAATTTATATTAGTCTTCGATAGTTTAGGGACAATTGCGAATAGTTTTAGTTTGTTAATTTGTTAAAAAGGTTTTATCTTCAATAGAGATGAAAAAGAAAATTCAAAAGTAAGACGAAAAAGAAAATTTGAAAGTAAGACGAAAATATTTTAGAACATAGTGGTAAGTTGCATACGCAAATTAATATTAACTTTGAAATATTTTGTAACAAATCTTTATGATACACAGTATATAATAGTTCATAACAATTACTAATATTAAGTATTATTATTTATTAAATATTATTATTATTATTGACAATAATCTATCTACACTTTTTTCTTCAATTAATTCAAACTGTCTTTTTTTCTAAAAAAAAACAGAAACTTTATTTGGGCAATCATTTATGTGTAATTTAATTCAATCTAAAATTTAAATCTGGTTTATATACACTTTTCCAATTTTTAATATTATGATAGTAATCTTTTCGATTATATTGCATAATAAAAAACAATAAAAATTGACGCTTTTAATTTGCAGAAGAAAAAAAAAGTACTAAAAAAAAGTTGATGGCAGTTTGAAACTTTGAAAGGAATGATTCTCTATCAGTAATATCAATATAATATGTATAATAATATAAAATAAGACGTCAAATTTATATCTAATAATCACCATTTTAAATGTCAGACTTTCTGTCGACCTTGAATTCAAAATTCCTGTGACGCTGGTAGAACAAATTTGTTATTCCAACGAAAATATATTTTTTTTTTTTGCTAAATAATTGATACTTTCTCGTTTTTTTGCTAATTAGTTTAATATATGATCATTACGTTTACGACTGATAAAGCTGACTCGATTTCTGTTTTGCTAAGTCTGTTGCTTTTTTGGCTGCGCCTTTCATTTTCTCCGCTTTGTCGTGGAGCGAGTTTTGTAAATCTTCAGCAGCGTGAGTTACCTTCGAAATAACTGGTTGCTCAATCTGAGGGAAGGACAATTTAATAAGTCAATTGTTGAAGGAATTAATTAATTAGTAATTAGTAATATTAATTAATTGTTAATTAAATTTTTTACGATTTATTTATTAATTAATAATTAAAATTAAATTTTTTACGATAATTCAATTACCCTGTCGACAAAATTCATGTGAGAGAGATTTTGCTTCATGATGTGAGCAGCAGTGTAAGGAAACATGTGTTCCAAAACATAATTGAATCCACTGGACATTTTGACGCAATTTTTCTTAAACCTATCGAGGCCAAAAGCTTGAATCGCTCTACTGAAGCCGAAAACTTGACTGTCAATCCAAGCCGATCTTTGCGCCACTGTCCAATCGGGATTGTCTTCCGACACTCTGTACACGACTTTTTCAACTACCGTCTATAAAAAATAAAATATCACTTTGATTTTTATTATTAAATTCTCAAAATAACGATTTTCGCAGAGAAAAATTCTTTTCCCCACCTCTTCAGCGACAAAAATAAATAAATATAATTAACTCACCATAACTTTCGTAAAGCCTAAATTTCTCGTATATGTTGTCAATGTCTTTGAATTGGGATCGACAACACTTTCTTCCATTATTTTCACGACATTTTTACTCATAAATCTTTCTCCCCATTTTGGTAATCTATTTGTCTTCGTCAAGAGCCTTTTTGAATATAATTTCCCATCCTTCACTTCCCTGAATACCGTATCCTCCGATAAAACATGCTTACTGCAAAAAGAAACCAAAAATTACTTTAATTTCATTTTTTTAGACAAAAAAAATTTTCTTTCTACAAAATACATACCTGTTTGGATTTGGATACCTTTTCCAAAATCCTTGAACCACTTGATTCCAATTGAATTGAAAAATAACATTATTTTCGAAATATTTTACCATTATTCTAGTAGTTTATTTTCTTTCCTGTTATTTTATAGGAGAAGTTCTATAAAGTACTTCCAAGCAATTGAGCCATAGATGAAATTTGCTCCTTTTTTAATACTTTGTCCTGAAAGGCAGTAAAAATTGATAACGAATACAAATCTGATCTTTAGGAGTCAGATTTTTGTAAATAATAACTGTTTAAATATTATGTTCGTGTAGGAAAAATAAGCTAAAAATGACCGAATTACCTTCACCCCGAGTTCAATCGAATCAAACTTATTTTAAGTTTAAGTCTAAATAATTTAAGTAACTAAAGGTAAAGGTAGGTAAAGTGTCTTGTAAAATGTTTGTTATTTTTAATCAAAAATCGACTGTTAATATCAGAGTGAAACATTTACTTTAGTTTTCAATTTTTCATTATTGAAAAAAGACTGTCAAAATTATTTAGAGACAAAACAGTTGTATATGTTTAGACCTTATGTAATTCGACCGCATGTGCCACAAAAATTCCCACTAATTTTCATTATTACAAAAAAAATAATGAATTCTCGATTAATAAAAGTGGAATAATTAGATTAACATTTCAGTTCAAAGTATATAGTAATTATATAATAAAAATAACTTGAATGTAAAATTTATACAATTTATAGTTCGTGTCATATAGGTTATATTTCTATGTTGCAATATAAATGTTCATTCCACTTATTAGTTTCATATTAATATCTAGCAGTACTTATAATAGAAACATTTAAATTAAGTATAAAAGAACTTACCAAAAATAATATAAATAATTTTTAAGAAATTTTGTTGAGTATGTAAACACAAAAAGCAAATAGCAGTGTCGATGATTGAGCCACTATCTAAGCAGCGCCATCTTTAAATATCTGAAATGAAGATAATTTATAAAACCTGTAAATCAAGAAGTAATTTTAACAAAGTTCTTTTATAAAAAGAGGATGACAAATAATAATAATAATACCTTTCTCCACCGTTATTCTTTGTCAATTCAATTTTACTTTACAATACACAATTTCTAATAGATTAATAATTGAATTTGCCAGTTATCATCTTGTCGCGATCAATTTCATCTTTATCTAGATAACGAACGGTCATTTTTAAGAACAAGTCTGACAAGTCCGAGTTGATAAATGTTGTTGTTATTTTCTAATTCATAATTTATCATCAAAAAGGCAGGAAAAAATGGGACTGAAAACGAAAAGTATGCAGAAAATATTTGTGTCTACTGTGGAGAAGGTGAGAAAATTTATTTTTACCACACAATTGTCATAAAAATTGTCTAAAGAAAAATGTATGCATGTCATAATTATTAATATGTACTAAAGTATACTTTATTATTTAATTGTATTTTTAAATACTATTTGAACTTGTACAAGCATGTTGTGTAACGTTTATTACTCTCAAAATTTATTTTCGTAAAGTTATGAAATAATAAAAAAAAAAATTATATTACGAAGGTTAGAAAATTAAAACAAAATACTACCTTTTTTATATTCATTTTTTCCGAGAATTATTATTTTTCGAATAAGTGTACAACTACAGAAAAATATTCTTTTTTCTTATAATAATATTTTTAACATTTATTTTATTTATTTTATTTACTTTATTTATCACTTGGTAAAAATTATGTAATTCGAAAATAAAAGGAATTATATTTTATTTATTTCAATCGACGAAGATCAATTTAAAAAAAATTGTTTCAGGTGAAAAATTTGGAGAAAATTTTAGAGAATGAAGACGATTGTTCCGCTTATATTTCTGCTATAAAATCTGTATTACTTGAGGAGCTTCGTAATTTAACGGAAAAATTTGTATTCCTCTGTAAAGAAGATGCAGCAGATTTTAAAGAAATGAAAGAACAAATTATTACGGTAATTGATGAATTTTCAACTTCAATTGACGTTGACAAGCTCAAGGTAAGTTTTTCTTTTTCGACAAAATTGCAAAAAGAAAATTATTCTAGTCAAAATTTTCAAATAATTGTCGTTTTGTTTTTTTTTAGATGGAAGTTGAGGAGAAAAATAACGCGAGAGAAATTGCGGATATTATTCTAAAACAATTTGTTTCTTCTCTCGAGAATTTGGAAAAATTGGAATATTTCCTTTTGAAACAAAATCTTCAGGATTGTTGTAATTATGTTCGAGATATGGGGACAATTAATGAGATCGAGGACTTTCGTAATATTAAGGTTTGTTTTTTTTCAAAATATTATTTATTATTATATTATATTACACGAAAAAAAAATCTTCACCTGGAACAACTCAAAATTTCACTATATTGGCGAAATTTTTAGTTATTGCAACGAATTCTTTCGCTATTTTAGTGAAAGTATTATATTATTTATATCTTAATAAAATAAATTTCTTTCCAGGAGCTTGGCACAACGATTGTCGATTTTTTCCACGTTCTGTTGGTTTATAAGAAAAATTTGGTGTCACAGTTTTTGAAAGAGAAACTGGCGCTTTATTTAAGTCAACTTTGCGCCGCTTTTAAAGTTTTGGTTCGCTTAATCCAACAACAACACGATCTGCAAGCGCCAATATTTGTAAGACTATTATACTATTATTTAAATCCTCATTCCGTGAACAATAATTTCTTTGATGAAAAATTTACTCGTAATTCGTGTACTTTTTTAGAGTTGCAAAAAATATGTTTGCGATCGTTTGTGCTATTGTTTTAAAATGATAATTGAGATTCTGGATTCCCCAAATCCTTTACCCGAAGAAGAAGTTTCAGAGAAGGAAAATCATTTTGTTTATAGGTTTTTCTTTTTATAACTTTTTAATTTTTCGCATTTTAATATTTTGAAAGTTGAACAAAAATCATTGAAAAATATAAAAATTCCTTTCAGAATGGATTTAGTGTTAGACATAGTGAGCGGAATGATTGGAAAGTCATTGGAGGAGCAAGTGGACGATTTGACGGATTTATTGTCAGGAATTGAAGACGTATTTTCACACGCAATGGCAATAGCTCAAGTTTGTCTACAGCAGGATTTCAAGGCAATAAGTGGCGTTTGTCAGTCAGTTATGTCGGAGTATGAAAATCTTCGAATTCAGTTGAACAACGAAATTCCAGATCTACCTATGATAAGTCTATTTCTGAATTCTCTCATCGACGCTCTTTATCGTTTAGAGCGAAAAGTGAATATTTCCGTTCTCACTTTGATTATGGAAGTTTTCTCCGATCCGTTAAATCCATTGAGAAAATTGATCAACATTTGTGGCACTAGTCTTCATGTGGAGAAAAAATCGAAAAATGATCTCAGTGAGGCTATTGAGAGCTTCGATCAACTCACCGATAAAACACTGCAAATCGGCTCCTTCGCAATTGCTTGTTGTCGAGACGTAAACCGTAAGTCTTTCATTAAAAGATTCTTCGGTTTTAAATGATCGCAATTACGTTTTCATTATAATCATCATTACGTTACCTTTGAATTTTCTTTTCCAGTCTGTACTTAATAAATTGTAAATTCCAGGTGCGAATAACATCAGAAATTCTTTAGCGAGCTTAGAATCACTGGGAATGGAACTAATTCCCGCAATCACGGATTTTTACCTCCATCTCGATAGTAAGGAAAAGCATTGCAGCGTTAAACTGCTAACCGATGAATGGCAAACGGAAATTAAAAAGTTTCATAATACGGTTTTTTTGATTATCGACTCATCTGCCTACTGTCAGGTAAGGATCTATTTTTCAAATCCCGATTCGTGATGGTCGATGGATAAATTATTTTCTTTTCACAGGTGATTTTAGACGATGTTCAAGACCGCGTGAGAATAATGTCCGACTGTCTCGACAATAGAGAAAAAGTAACTCAATTGCAGGTCCAGGGAATAGTTCAAAGATCCCTGACTCTCGTCAATCAACTTTCTATCACAGTTGACGATCTTGGAAATGATCATTTTGACAGACATACGATAATGAAGATACGAGAGCTAAAAGCTTGTAAATTATTTTATTCAATAATATTTTAATTAACTTGAATAATTAAATTCGAAAGAATAAAATTGACAGCAAATAAAATTATTTCAGCGATTTACGAAGCTGGAATTGCGGCGAAAACCCTACTCACTGAGAATGCAACGGAACCGCAACAATTGCGAGTCATCAAACGCTGTGAAATGATATTGAATGTCGTCAAAACACTGCAGCCTATTTTACAAACGATAATAAACAATTCGATATTAATAAATACAAGCGAGAATCCTTGTATGGGACAAGGTGACACTCTCCATTCAAGTGGTACGTTTTTCTGAATTAATTTCGAAACCAAAAAAATTAGCGAGATTAATTATTTAATTATTTATTACTAAATTATTAATCGATTAATTATTTCCAACTATTTTCAGGCGCTTCTCTACGTTTTCCTTCGAATGTTTTCAGTTTACCTATCGATCACAAGTCACAAGTTTACATTCGAACGCCTTACACTGTCAGCAGTTTCAAAAAACCATCGTCTATTCAATCCAAAAATAACGTTGATAAAAATTCCCCGGATTTAAATTCCCTAATTCCTTACATAAAACGAGGGCGAAATATGAGATCAGAACAATCGATTATGTACAAAACGCCCAAAAGGCTTGAGCTTAAGAATCAACTGCCATCGAGAAATTTGTCCAGTGTCAGACAGCATTTATTCACTAGAGATAGTTTCAAAAGCGAAACATCTGAATTTGATGAAAGTCTAGATCTCACAGGTAGAATAATAAAAACTTTTTTTTGAAAAGTCTTTCCAATTTATTATAATTAAATAATTTTTCTCTCGATTATATAATTTTTTTTCCATCAGGTATTCTTGATAAAGTATCCGGTCTTTTGGATACTTTCGAAACAACCGAAAATTTGTCTTCATCAAACAAAACTAATTCCCAGGTCGAAGAAAAAGAAGAAAGAAATTCAATTTTCAAGTCGAAAAGTATTGGGGAAAATATTTCTGTTAATAATCAAGGGGATTTATTAAAAGACGCTCTTATCAAAGAAAGAACAGAGAGTTCAAAAATTGATGGCAGTGGTGACGCTTCATCAACAATTGAATCACCAATTAGTCCTCAGAACTTGGAATTGTTCGAAAAAATCCTTGAAGTCCTTCAGAAAAGTTAATTTTTTAATAGTAGAGATTAATATCTATTTCCTACATTGTAATCATGTTAAACATTATCAGTTTTATATTATTAATTCCTAGTGAAAAATAGAGTTCACTAATTTTTTTTTTTTAAGATGAAGAAAAAAGACATATTTTTTTATTGTGAGATTAACAAATAAATATGATTCGTACGTTGCATTAATTAATTTTCTTAAGATTGTCTACATATAAAAAAAAATTTAATTCAAATATCGTTGGCTCCTAACCTCAAAATTTGCCTGAAATCGACTCAAACATCATGAATAAATAAAAGAGCAAAAAATTGTTTATTTATTATTTTTCATAAAAAGTCGAAAGAATTGTTGGATTTTGTATATATATTATTGTTGCCTCGCAAAACTACCAATCAAAATTTAGTGGACTTTGGACAATTTGTGAACATTGACCTACAGCGACGCCTATTATTTGGAATAGTTACCATTTAAGTGTTTTTAGTTTGACCCGCAAGTGAATCTTGTTATATATTTAATGCACCAGAAAATTACTACTCTCGGATGCACACTGATGCATGAAAAAAAAACGGCACAGAAGACTAATAAAAATTTATTAAAAATCTACTTTACGTTCCACAAGATGAAAATGTAGCCTGTGTTTAGTAAAATCAGTTTCAACGTTTCATTCAACTCTTTTTTTCCGAATAAGTTGCATTCATAGTTAATCCCAAATTATTTTTATTCCATGACTTCTTCACCCTATAAGACGTAAGTAATTTTGATAAATAGTTTTGTTTTCTTAAAAACATGTCTTATTCCACAAAAACTTGGTAGAGAAATTAATTACCCCACTCAATACTTTAATATCGATCGTTTATTTTTTCCTACAAATTTCCCCCTTTTTTTTTTATTAATTTTTTCCGAAATTTCGCGCTCGAAATCAATGATGTAGTGCTCGAGCACGAAAAATTGTTTATTACACATATATAGAGAGAGAGAAAATGAATTTCTTGCTCTATTTTAGGTTATCAGAAAATGACAGTATTAGAAGCTGAAGACGACACAGATGAACGATCGGCACCACCGAGGAAAAAGTTTTGCTTATCCCTTTCAGGACGAAGTCGTTCTGTAGTTGGAAAAACTAATTTTGAGCCCACTGTCGGAGGGGGCGTCTTGGATCGTCAATCCATTTCCTTCGGTAAATTTCTTTCTATTTGTTAATTTTAATTTCTATTCTTGAAAATGAAAAAAATGAATAAAATTGAAATTCCGTTCGTAAAGGTACGAGCAAAATGTTGAATGGCTGCAGAAATCAATCGAATAGTCATCAAACGACAAATTACGATATCATGGGTCCCGGTTCCGATGGTTTGAGAATAGCAACTCTTTGCAATCTTGGGAATACCTGTTTTTTAAATAGCGTTCTGTATACATTGCGCTTTACTCCATCATTTTTGCATAATTTGCATCATCTTGCGATCGATTTGTCGAGTCTCAATGACAAACACCTGCAAATTAAGGTAAAGATATTTTTAAATATTTCTAAACATATTTAACAATTTTCGAAATTGTTTTTCGTGATTTCCTTTTTTTTCACTTTGCGAAATTTTCAGATGAAGTCATCGTCTCTAGGACGAACTGGCGTTTCCTTGTCAGCGAGTGGAAATCGCAGCATGAGTAGCAAAGATTTATTAGCGCTAGCAGGTCCTACAGAATACAATAAACCAAGAATTCAAGTGGCTACGGAAAAATTACACGAACTCTTCATCGCCCTAAGAGAATCGGAAGTGAAGGAAAATAGTGAACCTTTTCAACCCGGTGCTTTCCTGCAAGCATTGAGGTTTGTTTATTTCAAATAAATTAACATTTTCCTTCTTTATTTGTAAATTAAAAAAAAAATTAAGACAAGTAAATGGAAAAAGAGAAAGAAAAATATAAATTGTTTATAAAAAAGAAAATTTATTATTAATTTTTCTCTTCTCTTACAGGGAAGTGAATAATATTTTCGAGGGCAATCAACAGCAGGACGCTCACGAGCTTTTGGTCTGCTTACTGGACAATATAAGGGAGACATTTCAATTGTTGGTGAGACATCGTGAAAGTCAATTTGGACAGACGAATGGTGGAATTTCTGATTTTTCAGTAGAGCGCGCAATTGATTCGCAATCCGATGGTAGCAATATAACATCGAGTAAACGACGCACGAAATGGAAGAAGGTCTTACAAAAGGGCAGTACAATTGGTGTAGTACAAAATTTAAATGGTATTCAGTCGTCATCGAAGCCAGCTGAGAATGGTTATTCCGAATTTACGGAAACTAATGGCGATGTTAATTCCCAGCAACATAGACACGAGAGCAGAAAGTGTTTCATTTCAGAGGACTTTGAGGGTGTGAGTTTATTGCGAACAACGTGCCTCGAGTGCGAGCAAGTCACCGAGAGAAAGGAAATTTTCTGCGATATTTGTGTACCAATTGATATCGATCAACCGAATGACGGTGAGAATTTTTTTCCAACTTTTTATTTATTAATTCATTAATTTTTCTTCTAAAAAGTTTTTTAGTTTTTACTATAGCAGGCCTCAAACTATTTTCGATTATTTTAAAAAAAGAAGGCGACTTTTTTTCAATAATTTAATGCTCCAAGAATTTAAAATAATTTCGAGATAAAGAAAGAGTTGAAAATTGGAGAAAATTATTGAATTCAGGAAAAGGGTTGTAATTTTTTTTTTTGGCTTTATACTTTCCAGGGTTGCCACGCAAAGTGGAAACCTGGAAAACCTGGAAATATTAGATAATTTTATAAAAATTGAAAAAACCTGGAAAAGTCAGGGAATTTTGATCGAAATCCTGGAAAATTTATTTTTGAAATCTAATTTTAGTTAAATATTTCAAAATTAATTCAAATTTAAGAGAGTTCCAATTACAATTTTGATAAGTAGATGAACTTGAAATATTTTCGTTTAAAATTTTGTAAAACTTCAATTTTAAACAAATTTCATTAAAAAATTTTAAAAACCTAGATTTAATTGATTATTTAAAAATAACGGATTTATACAAGAATTTTAGTTAAAACACTAAAACAAAATTTAATTTTGAAGCAAATACATATTATTGGAGAAATTCCATTATTTTTAGAGGAAGTAAAATTCTTCTCAGAAATTCAATTATTTTTTTATCTTTTATTATTTATTCTTCAGAATTAAATTATTTGTAAAAATTTCAATGTATTTATTTTGTGACAGTTTAATTTTTTTCAAAATAATTTTAATAAAACTCTTGATAGAATTTCAATTATTTTTAATATACAAAATTTTTATTGTAGGTATTTCTCGAAAAATGAAACTATTGTTAATTTTTTTTTAATTTCTCTCTTGACAATAAATATTAATAGTAAACACAATAATTAAATTCTGATAAAATTTCTTATAAAAATTCAATATTAAGAAACATTCAATTATTTAAGAAATTATTTATTTTTATAGTTAAATAATTGATTTCTTGTAGAATTAAAAACTATTCAAATTCTGATAAGAATTTTTAAAAATTTTTCTGAAAATAATTAAATTTTGGAGAAAAATTTTATTATTTATAAAGAGTATTTAAATTTTGGCAATTTTGAAACATAATTGGATTTTTGTGAAGAATTGTGTTACATTTGAAAATAATCGAATTCTTGAGGTTTCCAATAATTTTCTTATTAATAATAAACGTAGTTTTAAAAAGCTGGAAAAATTCCGTTTTTTTTTACTTGGAAAACTTGGTAAAGTCGGGGAATTTGAAAAGGGTAGAAGCGTGGCAACCTTGCTTTTGAATCCGAGGCCTGCTATTTATTTTCTTTTTCTGATTGATTTGTGAAATAAAGGGAAATGATTTTTTAGACGACGATAAGAAGAAGGATAAAATGAGTAGCAGTGAGGTTTATAGAAGAGCGGTGGTAACCAGTGAATTACTTTGCGAGAGAGATAAATATTGGTGTGAACATTGTCTTCGACTTAATGAAGCTCGACGAGCGGTTTGCTTTCCTTCCCTACCTCGACTTTTAATATTGCAACTGAAGAGATTTTCCACAGCGGCCGGGTAATTAATCAATTTATTCGATTCAGAAAAATTAATTAAATATAATAATATAATAATAATTAAATATAAAAATATTCTATTAAATATAAAAATAAAAATAAAAATTTTATTAAATCGAAAATTATGTTTTAAAGTAATATAAATATGTATATTAATCTACTTGAGCTAATTTTTGAAATTACTCGTTTTTTTTTTGGTTTATTTTCTCTATCGTTGTTTATTTTCTTTCTCTTTCTAATTAATGTAATAATTAAATGATTCTGAATGCAGATCAATGGAGAAGATAAATAATTACATGCCAACGCCATTGGACCTGGAATGTTTTTGCGAGGAGTGCTATAGCGAACAATCGCAAAGAAGTGGTGGCACAATTCGCAGTGAATCGCGTCATTTATATCAACTTTATTCAGTGATAATGCATCAGGGTGCAACGATGACTGCCGGTCATTATGTCGCATATTCAAGGCTACCCGACGAATCAATGGAATACTGTCGCTGCAATCGTGATATAAAACGGCCAAATCAATCTCAACATAGTACGAGCAATACGAAGAATCAATCACTTATTTCGAAATTTTTGAGTCGAAGTAAACCGAACATTAATGAAAGTAAGGAGACATCGATCAAGGCCGGTTGTCGTAGTGCAGAATGTTGTGGTATTCGACAGGGTAAACCCCTCGGACCCGGTATGTGGTTGGAATGTGACGATGAAACAGTGCGCGTTATTCAAGTGCAAGAACTCCAAGATAAACTCGCACACAATCCACGAAATTCAGCCACTCCCTATCTTCTATTCTACGTGAAAACCACAACGTAAGCATTCCAAACGTTTCAAAATTGTATCAAACGAAATTCTTCCCGCCCCCCTTTATTTCTCTCAAATCCAAAAAGAAAAATTTCTTCCTCGAGAGCTTGTTTATCTGCAAAAGATTTACGAACAAAATTTTTAAAACAACCCAGAAGCTAATTTTTAAATTATCACTTAATTTATTCATTTTTTAGTTATTTTTTATTATCCACAACTATTAAAAATTTCAAAAGAGATTTTATTTCCCCTATATATATATCAATTTATGAAAAATCAAAAGTAATATGTTTTTAATCAAGTTTCAAAGATACGCAAAGCTCGATGGAAAAATTTCATATATGTCAGAGGACAAAATAAATGTTGTAAAATTTAGTCTGATCGTCATAAAAATCAAATACCCTTTCTCGGCACGAATTTTTAACCAAAAAAAAGAGAAATCTAAAAAAAATAGTCAACACACAATAGAAATTATCTACATGATTGAAAAATTCCGTAAAAACCAATTTTTCCATTTTCTGATGTTTGAAGAAATGAAAAAAATAAAAACTGTCGCTCCGAATATAGAAATTTTCTTCATTTCAACGATTAAGTAAACTTCCAGGTTTAATAAGAAAGGAGATAATGCAGGGAAAAAAATGATTTTTAGATTTTAAATACAGATTCCATTATAATAAGTAAAGAAAAGAAACTTTGGAACCTCAGTATTAACTTATTTACGATAATTTAGATGGAAAAGAAAAGAAATTCTACTCCTTAGAATGAAGAAAAAAAGAACGGTTGAAAAATAAATAGTTATAAGTGCAGGGCTGCTAAAGATTTTTCTCTTTGAAGTGAACAAAAAAAAAACCTAATCAAACAAAAAAAGGGTGTAAATAATTTTATTTTTCTTTATTTTAGAACACATTTTTTTTTATTTCTAATTTTTAAGTATAAATAATTATTAAATTATGAAACAAAAAAAAAACTTCCATAGTTACTGATTTAGTAACGTGTTAAACGAATGCTTCTTGTAAATAAATTACCATATTTTTAAATTCCTTTTTTTGAGTATAAAATAAAAATGACTAACGAGGGAAAAAGAAATTCTCTCGAAGTGATATAATGATATCAAATATTGTAGCCCTGCGGAATAATTAAAAATTAAATGTTTAATCGCCGAATTAATTCGTGGACTGTATTGCGCAATTCTACTATTATTGATAAATATAATCTTCTCATTTTTGAATCTCATTTCTCTCCGTAGAAAAAAAAACAGTGAATTAATTTATTTTCGATGCCTAAAGTACTTGGGTGATTTTAAAGTAAAATAAAAATTATTTAACTCTAGTTCTGCTCTTTTGTTTTTAATCATCGTTCCTGAAATTTCAAAGTGAAATTATTGTCGACGTGCGAGCAAAGATTTTTTTTTTAATAACAATTTAATATATTTTCGAGTTATTCATTATTTTAATTTTATTGGATAATTTTTGTAGATTTTTATCTAATATATATTAATAATAATTAATTACTTAATAATTAATTACTAATTAAGTAATTAGTATTAATTAATTACTTTATGATAATTAACACTTAATATTAATGAATTACTTGATATTAATTAAGTACCTAATATTAATTAATTACTTAACTTTAGCATAATATTAATCAATTGCTATTAATATTTAAAAACGAGTAAATAACCAAAACAAATTTTAGTTTAAATTTTCAGGGAAATTTATTCAACAATTTCTCTATTTATTATAATAAATTTTCTCCAGAAAAAAAGGAACCAACAGTTTCGTGATGATCCGAAAATTGAGCCTATCGATTGAATTCGTAAGCTACGACGTATATCATTAACGAAATTAGCTATTCGAACTGGTAATGTTATTAATTTTTGTTTCCTTTTCCATAAGAAATATTTTCTTTTTCAATTTGTCATTTTTTGAATTAATAAAATTATTTTCTTTTTTCACAGGTAAGAAGAAAGAAGACGGCAATAAAATGAAGAGAATCAAACGATCGAAGACAAAAGTGAGTCATTATTTTAATTTATTGGACGAAATTACTACTCTTTTCTTTTTTTCAGATGTAAATAAGGGTTGAAAGATGATTATTACAAATGTATAATGGATTCACCGTGGTATTTGTATGGTATTGTGTACAACTTATCCATATATCGATTATTTCGATACGGGTCAGTGGTGGACATGAATTCTCACCCTAACACGTCGTCTAGTCTCTTTTTAACTGTCGGACGTGTTTGATAGATCATATTTTTTATCCAATATAGTGAAGAATTGAATTTTTTTCCAAAAACAAAAAAATGAATCATCGATCTTGATTATTTTAAAGGTAATGTAAAAATTTTATCTTCATTTATTTTTTTGTTTTGTAATTAATACGCTTTCTTACTTTCAAGCCGGTTTGTTCATAAGCGGAAGTATATTTCCTGATCGATTTCTTCTTTATATGAGTTCACAACTTCAGTTCAGCGCTTTTATTTTCTTTAAAAAAGAAAAATTTCATTCGTAACGAAATTTAAATTTTGCTAAATAGAGGAAATAGTTTTTTTTTAAATATAAATATTTTTATGATGAGATTTTGGAATTTTTCTATTGAAGGTCGAACTCATTCTTCAAGGCTTTATGGTGGGAAAAAAAATTCAATAATTGACAATTTTCCTTCACACATGTTTTCTATTATTGGGTAGAAATATATTTTTTCCATCATGAGGTTCTTTTATATTTTTTATTTGAAAAAACCCGTTTTCTTGAAGTTTTCTCTTTTTTCTAATGGAAAAGTAACATTATTACAATGTTCATTATCTTTTGTATTTCGTATTTTTTATTCGATTATTTTACAAATTATTATTTTTTTCCAAATTCGTCAATTTTCGATCATTGTCATTCAATCAATTAAAAGAAAGAAGAATCTGAAGAAATAAAATCCTTTCTCTGTGAGGAAAGAAAATATTATTTTGATCTAAATTCAGAAGATAATTTTCTATTATAAATCATAAATTATATATTATAACTTATAAGTTATAAATTACAAATATGAAAAGATGGGGAAAAAATTGTTTTTTAAAAGTTAATTTAAACATTTTTTTTAAATATTAAAATTGAGTATTTTTTTACATAATTTTTGGAGTAACTTAACGTCCGATGTGATAATAAAACTTTAGCACCATTTTAAAAATTAATATGGTGAGTAAAATCAAGTTTTAC